>ML281591.1:0-21720 GCA_005239495.1 Nicotiana undulata
TTCGTAGTAACTAGCCTCTAGCTAATTTCTACAAGCTTCAAGTTAACTCTAACTTGAACAATGCGTACATATTACAATTGCTTCTATGAAAGCTGGAAACATACAATATTAAAACAGCTACTACAACCAACTAGACTCAATGACAAACAGATGGAACTGGTTCTTCTAGCTGGTCTGTAGCCTTTGTATCGCACAGTAATTCTGCTTGCAAAATCTTTGGGAATTTTGCTTTCAGATCTTGATTCACTTCTGTATTTGTGCGTTCTTAATTCAAGCATGAATATTATTTATAGAGTCAGTCGTTGAGTTTGTCGTTCAGTTCTGGTACAACTCTTCCTGGGTGAAAGAGTTCGTATTAAACTCAACTTCCTTCCTTTGTTACNGACAATCTCTTGGTTCATTGATATTTCACAAACATATTTATCTCCTATGCATATACGGTTCATGTGCCAACGCGTCAGGTCAAGTATGTGTGCTCTGATGGACCTGGTTCAACTGGTCAGACATCTGTCAATCTTCAAAACTATGCAATGACTTGGGTCAACACTTCACACATGCGACCACCTGTTCACCTCCCTTCAAACTCCACATCTGCGGACCTCGCACCGGACCTGCGATCAAAGCTCTGAAGGTGCGGTTACACCAACAGAACAAACTTCAGCAATCTTCATCATTCTTCAAACCTTGGTCGGAAAACCATCTGAAATCAACCTGAGGCCCCCGGAACCCCAACCAAACGTACCAGCAAGTCCAAAAATATCATAAGAGCTTAGCCGATTCCTCAAACCACCTCAAACAATATCATAAACACAAATCGCACATAGATTCAAGCCTAATGAACTTGAAAAATTCTAATTTCTACAAACGACGCTGAAACCTATCAAACCACGTTCGATTGAGCCCAAATTTTGCAGACAAGTTACAAATTACACCACGAACCTACTCCAACTTCCGGAATAGAAATCCGCCCCCGATATCAAAAAGTCTACTCCCGGTCAAATTTCCCAAAAAGTCAACTTTCGT
The DNA here is from genome assembly GCA_005239495.1 of Nicotiana undulata. Classification (NCBI taxonomy): domain Eukaryota; kingdom Viridiplantae; phylum Streptophyta; class Magnoliopsida; order Solanales; family Solanaceae; genus Nicotiana; species Nicotiana undulata. Next base: position 1,024 of record ML281591.1, read on the forward strand.
CATTTCAAGCCTAGTTCCACTATGGACCTCCAAATCACAATCTGAATACGCTTCTAAGTCCAAAATCACCCAACTGAGCTAACAGATCCATCAAAATTTAAATCCGGGGTCGTTCACACCTAAGTCAAAATCCAGTCAACTTTTCTAACTTAAGTTTTCAATTATAAGATTAAGTGTCTCAGTACACTCCGAAATTCCTCCGGACCCGAACCAACTAACCCGGTAAGTCATAAAACAACATTAAAGCACAAAATGAGCAGTAAATAAAGAAACGAGACTGCAACTCTCGAAACGACCGGCCGAGTCAATACAATTCAAGTGGGAGTTGGTGACTATTATACACTCCTTATTTGCTTGGTAATGTGCGGCCAACGCCATTCCTATATGAATAGGAGTCCTTGACCATGGATGGCCACGTAAAAAATCTCTATGTCAAATGAAACTTTTTTAGGTCAAAGAATGGAAAAAGTTTACGTTGTGTATGTTTAATGCAAATAATGGAATTTGAAGTGGAAAAATGTTTCAAGAATACTTTGTCCTGCGTGATGACTGATGGTTTGTTCATTATGTATATTTATACATGCCATTAGTAACTTCGAAATTCTTTTCTTAACTCGAAAAAATTAAAGATTCAATTCTGGATAATTTTAAGAGGACAAGTATGTCCATTACGTGTACTTCTAGCCTAATCTTTGAGTCTCAATTAATCTACATTCCGGTAAATCTTGAAATAGGGGTATTTGTATGCATCTAAATTTTATTGGATTCAGATTCATAAAATTATTTAGACTATCTTTTTAAATTTAAGATATATTAATTCAAATAAATTTATTAGCCTAATATAATTGGATTAGTTATATAAGTCTAATATATATGAATTAAATTAATAAATTCAAATCCATTTGGGTTAGCCCATTAAATCGGGCTACAAGCGATGAGCCCACTTCATTAGACAAAGATGTCATCTTCCTAGAGGTCCAGTGCCACATGTCAAATGACGTGGCACGCAAAGTCAAACGGAAGAGCCAATAGGATCATGCCAAGTGTCAAAATGGCAAGACATGCCAAGTCACATTAAAAGGCCAATGGAACCGCGCCACATGTGCAAGTAACATGTTCTGGTTAATCAAATGCGGCCGTGTCACACTTCAATTTGATTGGCCGGAAAGAGTTTGTTCTTATCATAACTCCTTCCTCCCACAACAGTAAATATGGGTCTTCATAACCCATAAAACATACCAGAAGTTATAACAAGAAGTAAGAAACAACTCTTAGATCAAACACTGCAAATTCCTCCACAACTTTCAAGCTTCAAGCAATCAAGTTAAAGTTCAAGAAATTAAGTTCAAGCTAAAAAATGAAGAACAAATCAAGATTCAAGGAGTACTAGTGCAAATCAAATTTCATGCTAGTTGAATTCGATCATCGTTCGTGGCAACAAATATAGATTCAAGATCAAGCTCAATGACCCTCGAATTTATTTACTGTTGAAAAGAAGAATTAGAAGAATCATAGAGATTGTAGCACTCAAATTATTTAAATACTACGATTCTTACAATATTTTCGATCTCGATTAAATTTATGAAGCAATATTATTGTCTACAGATAACTTCTATTAGAGAAAGCCGATTAGGGGAACATAAAATAAGCTAACGTTTGGATATAAATTGGTTGAAATTTGAAAAAAAGAAAATTGAAATTGTGTTAGGATATACATTTTATTTGAAAAAAAGTTGAAGTTCTATGAGTTTTGACCCAAAAACTGTCTTAAACCAATTTTTGGAAAATTGATTTTCTTTTTAAAGACGGATCATTCCATGAACAAACAAATGTTTTCAATATTTTTTTTTTGGAAAAAAAAGTAGCCAAAACTATGGCCAAACAGGAGCTAATAATCCTCGACAAATATACCTCAACCTAGATTAGTTATTCTCGCCTATATAAATCATCTATATGTATGGATTTTCATCTGTGCCAAGTACGTTCAAATATTTTCCAGATTCATTTAATGTATTTAATCATAAGCTATCGTACAATGGCTCAATTTATTGCAGTATATTCTCATTCTTTATCTGAATTTGAAATCGATAATGTGCGCAAATTCATACAAATGAAGTTCGGAAAATACAGAAAGATGATTAAAAGAAAAGCCGAAGGAAAATAAGGCCAGAGAAATAAATAATTGGGCTAGACGTAGCAGTTAGGGTGGGTCGTTTTCCATGTCTGGGGCATAATAAATAGCCCTTTCAGATATAGACACACCACATTTCTACATCTTTATTTGCCATCTCTTTCGCCATTAATATGACCATTTGGCACTATCTGATCCACTTCTTTCTTTTATTATTTTGGATCTGAACACTTTGATTCAGTTTTGTTCCTATGTGTCAATAATAAGCTCTAACGACATTTACAGTACCCCCTAAAAGAGGGGTATAAAAATCAACATATCAGATGATATATCAAGAATTTTTGTGCAATTACTTAAGGGCGTGGCTTAGAAGTTTAATCATTGAACAATGAGAAATAGGAGGCGTGAGATTGCAATAAAATGATATTTTTATTGTACAATGGCTCAATTTATTGCAGTCCAACAATGATATTTTTCAATTGATAGGACGACAATATCCTAAACCAAATTAGCTACTATAATTGTAGATTCATTCAATTCCTTAGATATAGGAAAATGACAGTACCTACACCTAGAAATCAAATTGCGAAGAGGGTCAACGTGAGTTTTAATAAATAATTATATCGTGAGATTGCAATAAAATGAAATGGACAAAAAAAAAAAAAAACGGACAACAACTTGAAACTTATAAAAGGGATGTTTCTGTTTTATGTTTTGCAAATACATGGGAATAAAAACAAGACCAAATTGTTTTGTCATCCATAAATGCCACCTAAGGTTGCCAGACAATTTTTTTATTTTATTAAGATGGACCATGAAATACTCGTAGCTTCATTAGATTTACTAATTTATCTGAGATTCAAACAATTGTATTATCAAAGTTTTATTCATAATTAGCGTTTTCGAGACATTTACCAACGCATAAGGTAGTATACAATTGAAATCGAGTAAATACCATTTGTCCACCTTTTATCGATTTCCCACATTTATCCCCTAATTTGTGTCCGTTAGTCTCAAACCTTAGTTTATGAAATAACGATTACCCAAGATTAAAACCCATACCATCAACTAGAGGTATGTAGTAAACGAACAGGTCAGGTTGGATCGGAGATGAGCGAATAAAAAATGGGTAGCAAAATCGAATAAAATATCTGACCCAATTCATAGTAAATACGAATTCGACAAAGGTACAAAAACAAAAACTACATGACATACGTACGTTAAATGGTAGGCCCATTACGAACAATAATGACTTCTTGAAAAATGGAAATGCGTTTAACTCTGATACCATGATAAAAAGATAAACCTTAGCTTGGCGAAACTCTCCCGAAAAAACTAGTTATTGAGATGAATTTTTCAAAACCGTATAATATTAATGTTAACCCATAATGTTTAACCCAAAAAATAATTTCAAGGTCAAAACAATTAATTTATATATAACCGAATTCGATCCGAAAGATATAAATTTTCGCTAATACAACATGGTAGAGAAGTGAAAAATAAATTCAATGAACAAATTATATAATAAAAGAGAGAATAAATAACTCATATTGGATGATCCTTGATAGGATGATGAGCCGAACACATCTTGAAGAGTCGAACTATGACTAACTTGAAAGTAAGAAGCTATGAATTAGAATGTATAGAATTGTAGAGAAGAAAATTAGATGATTACAATGGTGGTAAATTGTTTCTATTTATAGAATTAGCTAATTATTCTCCTTGAATTTTAGGTCCATTATGAGCTTTTGGTCAATCCATCTGTTACTATTGAAAGACTTGTAACAGTTGAGTAAATACTAAAGTTTCGTAACCGATGAGTTAATTTCATAACTGATGGGTTAATTCCGTAACCAACGAGTCAATCCGGTACATGTTGAGTCAATCCCGTACTTGTTTTTCATGACACGGAGTCCTATCCTCTGGGTCATGATGGCACCTAACATCTGCTTGTTAGGCAAGTCGACGTGAAATCAAAAATTTAACTTATATTAACAATTAAAGACAAAATATTAACAATGATAACGATATAAGTATGAAGTTGAGTAAAATAATATTGAACAACTGATCTCGTCCAAGTCATACCTCTATTTGGGTTATGAAACGGTCGATGCAATAGTAATACCCAACAGAGAGTCGGGGTCGAATTTCACAGAGAGCTATACGAACGAGATTTAGAAATATATATTGTGATGAATGAGCTTGAACTATCTTAAATTACACTTCTACAAGATTTGGTTGATTCTAGGTCTAGTTTAAACTAAGATTGAAAGATAAATAATTAAAACTAAGAAAACTTTTTGTTGTTGTTTTAAAATAATGTAAATGTAATGACCCAGCTGGTCATTTTGAGAATTAGCGCCCGATTCCCTAATAATTGTTCCTCCCATGTCTATTTCTATATTTGGGACTTGTCGGAACGTTTGGTTGTGAATTTCGGAGAGTGTTTGGACACAAAGTCCTTATATGTAAGTTTAAGCTTTAGAAATCGGACCGTAGTTGGAGTTGTGTCAAGACGGATCCGGAACGGAATTCTGTCCACTCCGTTAGCTCCGTTGGGTGATTTCGGGGTTAGTAGCATGTTCGGAATGTGGTTTCGAGGCCTGTAGTAGATTTAGGCTTTAATTGGCAAAAGTTAGAATTTCGACGATTTCGGCCGATAAGTGAAATTTTGATATCGGGCTCGGAATGGAATTCCGAGAGTGGCTGTAGGTTCTTAGTGTCATTTATGACCTGTGTGTAAATTTGAGGTCATTCGGACTAGTTTTGACGTGTTTCGACATCGGTTGTGACATTTGGAAATTTCATAAGTTCTTAGGCTTGAATCCATGCATAATTGGTGATTTGATGTTATGGGATGTGTTTTGAAGGCTCGACTAAGTTTGAATGAGGTATTAGAACAGGTGGTTAAGTTCGGTTGAGGTCTCGGGGGCCTCGGGGATGTTTATGATGCTCAACGGGTGATTTTGAACTTGGAAAAACCAGCTAAACCATTGTTGGTTCTTGTGTCTCAAACCTGCGATGGATTTTCCGCAGGTGCGGACACGCAGGTACGGAGTTTGGTCAGAGGTCGCCAGGCTCGCAGGTGCGGAGCCACAGATGCGGCCCAGCAATCGCAGGTGCGACCTAGTCGAGTTATGAGTTTTCGCACCTACGATAGGTTTTCCGCAGGTGCGGGACCGTAGGTGTAGTCCAAGAGTCGCAGGTGCGGAATCCCTGGACTGTATATACAAAATTCGAGGGTTTGAATTTTATAATTTCTAAAACATTTTAAAGCTCGGGTTTTGGCGATTTTCAGTGGGTTTGAAAAGAAGATTCATAGGTAATGAATTCTAACCTTAATTCACTTGTATATCATTAATCCCTAGCAATTTCTTCAATCTAATCAATGAATTTGGTTGAAAAATCATGAAAATGGGATGAAAGTTCCCCAAGTAGAAATCTGAGGATTTAAGGAGATTTTGACGTCAGATTTTGATGAATCTTGTTCGAGTGAGTTCGTGAGTAAATGGGTGTTCGGAACTTGTGATTTCTACCCGATTCCAAGACGTGGGCCTGGGGGACTTTTTGGGTAATTTTCCTTATTTCGCGTATTAGATTCGAACTTATTAGCTATTTTGATTCCTTAAAGTAATATTTATATTATGGAATCGAATTGAATAGATTTGGGCCATTCGGAGTTGGATACTCGTGGCAAGAGAGTGATTTTGAGTTGAGTAGCGCAGTCGAGGTAAGTGGCTTGGCTAACTCTATGTTGGGGACTTCTCCTTAAGGTTTTTGACACTATCTGTTGATTGGGCGCCATGTACGTGAGGTGACGAGTACGTACACGGGCCATTGTAGCTAAAATTCCATTTTCTTCACATGACACAAACCATTTTACTCATATTTCACTGTTCATTGCAGTATTTAGGTTGTCTAGGTTAGGAAGACGCATGTCTACGTGTTCTTATTTGAATTCCCTTCATTTGCTACTATGTGCACCATATTTAGGTAGTTCTACCCTTATTCTTGCCTGTGATCTTTCCTGAACTGTTTAAATAAACTGTATCCGGCATTCATTCTCATTTCATATTTAAATTGGGACTACAATCGAGATTCCGGGAGCTTTCCCTCTGTACTGCATTGCATATTTAAATTGATACTACAGACGAGATTCCGAGAGATTTCTCCCTGTACTGCATTGCACATTTAAATTGGGACTATGAACGAGATTTCGGGAGCTTTTCCCCTGTACTGCATTGCATATTTAAATTGGGACTACGGACGAGATTCAGCGAGCTTTCCCCTGTACTACATTGCATATTTGCCACTGTGGCGAAGGATGAAAAAGGATATAGTGGAGTTTGTAGCCAAGTGTCTCAACTGTCAGCAAGTCAAATATGAACATCAGAGACCGAAAGGGTTACTTCAGCAGATTGAGCTTCTAAAGTGGAAGTGGGAGCGGATCACCATGAACTTTGTGGTTGGACTTTGAGAAAGTTCGATGCTATTTGGGTGATTGTGGATCGGCTGACCAAATCAGCCCATTTCATTCCAGTGTTGACTACATATTCCTCCGAGAGGTTGGCTAAGATTTATATAAGGGAGATTGTTCGCCTCCACGACATTCCAATATCTATCATTTCAGACAGAGGTACACAGTTCACTTCACGGTTTTGGAGAGCCGTTCAGCAGGAGTTAGGCACCAGGGTGGAGTTGAGTACAACGTTTCACCCTCTGACGGACGGGCAATCCGAGCGCACGATTCAGATTCTTGAGGATATGCTCCGTGCATGTGTGATGGATTTTTGGGGTTCATGGGACCTATGCTTGCCACTTGCAGAGTTTGCTTATAATAATAGTTACCAGTCCAGCATTCAGATGGCACCATATGAGGCTTTGTATGGTAGACGGTGCCGGTCTCCAGTGGGATGGTTTGAGCCGAGCGAGGCCCGATTGTTGGGCACAGATTTGGTCCAGGATACCCTGGACAAGGTAGAGGTGATTCAGGAGAGACTTCGCACAACTCAGTCCAGGCAGAAGAGTTATGCGGACAGGAAGGTTCGTGACTTGGCATTTATGGCTGGTGATCGAGTTTTGCTTCGGGTATCACCTATAAAGGGCGTCATGAGGTTCGGGAAGAAGGGTAAGTTGAGTCCGAGATTTATTGGCCCTTTTGAGGTGTTGCGATGTGTTGGGGAGGTTGCTTATGAGCTTGCCTTGCCTCCCAGCATAGAAAGAGTTCATCTAGTATTCCACATCTCTATGCTCCGGAAGTATCACGGCGACCCGACTCATGTTTTGGATTTCAATTCAGTCCAGTTTGACAAAGATCTATCATATGTTGAGGAGCCTGTAGCTATATTTGATAGGCAGGTCAGAAAGCTCAGGTAAAAAAACATTGCATAAGTCAAGGTCCAGTGGAGGGGTCAGTCGGTCGAGGAGGCGACTTGGGAGACCGAGCAGGATATGCGTAGTAAGTACCCTCATCTTTTCATAGCTTCAGGTATGTCTCTATACTCGTTCGAGGACAAACGATTTTCTTAAGACGGGGAGAATGTAACGACCCGGCCGGTCGTTTTGAGAGTTCGCGCCCCGATTCCCTAATAATTGTTCCTCTCATGTCTATTTCTGCATTTGGGACTTGTCGGAAAGTTTGGTTGTGAATTTCGGAGAGTTTTTGAACACATAGTCCTTATATGTGAGTTTAAGCTTTAGAAAATGGACCGTAGTTGGAGCTGTGTGAAGACAGAACCGGAATGGAATCCCTTCAACTCCGTTAGCTCTGTTGGGTGATTTCGGGGTTAGGAGCGTATTCGGAATGTGGTTTCGAGGCCTGTAGTAGATTTAGGCTTGAATTGGCGAAAGTTGGAATTTCGGCGATTTCGGACGATAGGTGAAATTTTGATATCGGGCTCGTAACGGAATTCCGAGAGTGGCTGTAGGTTCGTAGTGTCATTTATGACATGTGTGTAAAATTTGAGGTCATTCGGACTAGTTTTGACGTGGTTCGGCATCGGTTGTGAAATTTGGAAATTTCATAAGTTCTTAGGCTTGAATCCACGCATAATTGGTGATTTTGATGTTATGAGATGTGATTTGAAGGCTCGACTAAGTTTGAATGAGGTATTAGGACAGGTTGGTAAGTTCGGTTGAGGTCCCGGGGGCCTCGGGGATGTTTCAGATGCTCAACGGGTGATTTTGAACTTGGAAAAAACAGCTGAACCATTGCTGGTTCTGGTGTCTCACACATGCGATGGATTTTCCGCAGGTGCGGAGTGAGGATCGCATGTGTGGAGTTTGGTCAGGGATGGACAGGCTCGCAGGTGCAGACGGATATCCACAAGTGCGGAGGCGCAGATACGGCCCAGCAACCGCAGGTGCGACCCCAGTCGAGTTAATGAGTTTTCGCACCTGCGATGGGTTTTCCGCATGTGCGGGACCGGAGGTGCGGTCGAAGAGTTGCAGGTGCGAAATCCCTGGATTGTTTATACAAAATCCGAGGGTTTGAATTTTATAATTTCTAAAACGATTTAGAGCTCGGGTTTTGGCGAATTTCAGTGGGTTTTGAAGAAAAGATTCATAGGTAACGAATTCTAACCTTAATTCACTTGTATATCATTAATCCCTAGCAATGTCATCAATCTAATCAATGAATTTGGGTGAAAAATCATGAAAATGGGATGAAAGTTCCCCAAGTAGAAATATGAGGATTTAAGGAGATTTTGACGTCGGATTTTGATGATTCTTGTTCCAGTGAGTTCGTGAGTAAATGGGTGTTCGGAACTTGTGATTTCTACCCGATTCAAAGACGTGGGCCTGGGGGACTTTTTGGGTAATTTTCCTTATTTCGCGTATTAGATTCGAACTTATTAGCTATTTTGATTCCTTAAAGTAATATTTATATTATGGAATCGAATTGAATAGATTTGGGCCATTCGGAGTTGGATACTCGTGGCAAGAGAGTGATTTTGAGTTGAGTAGCGCAGTCAAGGTAAGTGGCTTGGCTAACTCTATGTTGGGGACTTCTCCTTAAGGTTTTTGACACTATCTGTTGATTGGGCGCCGTGTACGTGAGGTGACGAGTACGTACACGGGCCATTGTAGCTAAAATTCCATTTTCTTCACATGACACAAACCATTTTACTCATATTTCACTGTTCATTGCACTATTTAGGTTGTCTAGGTTAGGAAGACGCATGTCTACCTGTTCTTATTTGAATTCCCTTTATTTGCTACTATGTGCACCATATTTAGGTAGTTCTACCCTTATTCTTGCCTGTGATCTTTCCTGAACTGTTTAAATAAACTGTATCCGGCATTCATTCTCATTTCATATTTAAATTGGGACTACAATCGAGAATGCGGGAGCTTTCCCTCTGTACTGCATTGCATATTTAAATTGATACTACGGACGAGATTCCGAGAGATTTCTCCCTGTACTGCATTGCACATTTAAATTGGGACTATGAACGAGATTTCGGGAGCTTTTCCCATGTACTGCATTGCATATTTAAATTGGGACTACAGACGAGATTCCGCGAGCTTTCCCTCTGTACTGCATTGCACATTTAAATTGGGAGTAAGAACGAGATTACAGGAGCTTTCCCCCTGTACTGCATTGCATATTAGCTACTGTGAGATACGCTGTACAGAGCCGAGGGCTCCCTATTGCTGCTTTACTTTCAGTTTATTTATTTTACTATTCTACTTTAGTTTCTATATCCTCATGTACTATTTAAACTGTTTTATTTATAAAAATCCAGTAGAGCTTTAACCTGACCTTATCACTACTTGACTTGGGTTAGGCTTGACACTTACTGGGTACCAATTGTGGAGTACTCATGCCCTTTCCTACACATGTTTTTCGTGTGCAGATCCAGGTACCGGCACTCCGTTTCGTGGCTAGGAGTCACTTAGCAGCTTCGAGGAGACCGCGAGGTAATTCTGCCGCATCCGCGGAATTCCACGAGTCCCCTTCTACTCTAGCATAGGCATAGTTGACTTATGTATTTCTGCTACTTCATTGTATAGAGCCACTTGTAGTACAGAGCTTGTGACTGTCGTGACATTCCGGGTTTTGGGAAGTGAAATTGTTCATGCCGAGCGGCTATGTTTTGTGTCTATCTTTTTCTTTTTTGTTTTAGTTATTATATTTCATTTATTTTCCCTCAAAGTTAGGTTTACCTAGTCGTAGAGACTAGGTGCCGTCACGAGACCGTACGGAGGGTAAATCGGGGTCGTGACAGTAAAAGTCTATGACCTTCACCTAGGTTTTTGCCTCACGGGTTGTAAACTTTAAATCTTGTTTCGTTGGTTGGGGTGTATTATAACTATCAGCACTCAAGTACGCACTCAATACCACTTGGTAGGAGAGTGATTTTGCTCAATTTGGCTTTCTCAATTCCAAATGGGTATTGAACAAAACAATTGATAAAAAGCTCAAGTCGGGTTTTACTATTTCTAGGTTCAACCCTTTAATTGAGAGTATCAATCTCTTGATTTTATCCTAAATTCTTGTTAACCAAGTTTTCCTAAATTAAGCCTCTCTTTCTCAAGAAGAGATCAAGTCAAATAGGCATGAACAAATATTTCCAACCATTAATTCTACAATTAAAAGCAAGAACAAGTCTAAATAATAAACATCCAACCATAAAAAAGCCATAAATGAAACACCCATTAGGTATACACACTAGGGTTGAGTCACAACCCTAGTTAAAAATCTAGCTACTCATATAGGGTATAGAAGAAAATAAAGAAGAAAAGATGATAAAACTCATATTGCAAGATTAAAAATTAAAATCCAATGTTAAATCACCAAAGTAAGCTAAACTTTCCTAAAGAGGCAAGGAAAAATGGCGACTTAACTTCGTGAAACTAGTGTATTTATACAAAGCTAGTATTGTCAGACAAAAATGCCCTATCGGAGGTTCTGCGGTCGCACAATTCCATGTGAGATCCACAGTTTTCCTCAGTCTTGATAAGAGTTGATTCTGTGGCCACACAATTGTGGATTGCGGCAGCATCTCTCATATTCTGCGGTCCGCATAAGGCTCTTTTGAGGACCGCACATTTGTAAGTGCGGTCACGTAATTATTGTGCAATCCGCATTTCTTTTTGAGCTTGAAATGAGACTCTCTGAACTTTAACTCTTGCATAGCTTCTGATTCCGCATAATAATTGTGCGGACCGTGCTTTGCATTTTGACACTGTAAAATTTCCTTCACATTCTGTGGCCGCAGATGAAAATCTGTGATCCGCACTTGAGCTTATGTGCGCGATTTTTGTCTTTGAGTTCAGATCACACCTCCTTGAGTTGGATTTCACCTTAGTGGCTCATTTTCCAATACTCCTGCAATTAAGCATATTTCATTAGTTTTCGGGAATACAACTAAAAACTTTTGGACTAAAACAAAAGCTAAAAGGCGCTAATAAGTAGTCAAAATCTCCACTTATCAACAACGAAGTATAAACATAACCCAGAATCTTGAGTCACGAGTACATGAACATCTAGACTGCTATAAACAATGTCTGAACAAAATATACTATTTTGAAACTCAATATAACGGTAAAGATAGAATGGAATGAGACTTAGGGTTGCGGAGGCCGTGCAACTATGCCTCAAGTCTCGGACAGCGACTGAATCCGAGCAAAATCTACTGAGCGCCTCTAGGACCAACTCCGATATATGCACAGCTAAGAGCAACAATAATGAAGTCAAATGAATCCTCTTAGGGCAATAGTCACTCTGCCCTCCTATTCACTCAGTACTCGCACTCCGTAGGTACCTGTGCTCACTAGTGAGTACACACTCGAAGGGGCTCCTTCAACCCAAGCGCTAATCAAGCCAATCATGGCATAAATCAATGAAACACGTTGCGGCGTGCAACCCGATCCACACATATAAAACCATAAGGCTCGTTGCGGCGTGCAACCCGATCCACATATATACATACATCACTCATAGTTTGGCACTCATGCCCAACTTAGTCACCAACCTCTCCAGTCTCTCAGGCTCCTAGAAATCATGAAAATCAACACAAATAGAAATTATGTGATATATCAACAAGAAAAAAAAGAGACTGAGATATGTTATGCAAGTAAAACGAAGACTGAGTACTACAACAATTTTGCAGACAATTTAACATGTAACACGGCCTCTGAGTGGCCCCTTTAGTACCAGCACATGGCCTAAGCATGATTTCTAATAGGATTTGTAGTTCAATTTCTATATCACGTGAAGAATTTCAGATATCAATAGATTAATCATCTATACGGTTCCATGGAATGGACCAAGTCCCAAATATTACGCTTACACGTCCGCCACCTAGTTTGTGCGCCACCTCAAAACCAATCACATGACACAAAATCTGGGGTTTCATACCCTCAGAACCAAATTTAGAACTGTTACTTACCTCAATCCGAGCAAATCTTTATTCCAACACACCTTTGCCTTGCAAATCAGCCTCCAAATGTCCCTAATCCAGCCACAAACAGTACAATACAATCAACACGAGCTAAAGGAATCCATTTCACTAGAATATACGAAGTTATTAATCAAAAATAAGAAATCAACTCAAAGATGGCCCCCGGGACGACGTCTCGAAATCCGACAAAAGTCACAAAACCCAAAAGCCCATCTAACCACGAGTCCAACCATACCAATTTGTTCAAAATCCGACACCAAGTTGTCACCCGAATCTCTAAATCAAACCCTCCAAATCCCTAGTCTCAAACTCCCAATTTACACCTTAAATACAGACCAACTAGGGGGGAAATCAATGGGGAAACAAGATTATTGATAAAAAATGAGCACAAGGGACTTACCTCAATAATCCCCTCGAAAATCTTCTTAAGAATCGCCAAAACCCGAGCTCAAAATGTTAAAATGAAGCCAAAATTGCGAACCATTGTTTTTAAACATTCTGCCCAAGCATTTCGCACCTGCGGCAAATATCCGCACATGCGGAACCGGTATTGCGGTAAATCCTCCGCTTCTGCGAAAATTACTTAAATCCCCAGGCCCGCATCTGCGCTTCTGCGTCCTTCTATCTACTTCTGCGGAAACAAGTCTCTCCCTCAACTCCGCATATGTGGAGCCTTGCTCGCGCCTTCGGGCTCGCAGATGCAGTTAACTCCTCGCACCTATTCCCTGCCCAAGCTATCCCAACTCCGCTCATGCGTAAATCCAGGCGCATCGCACCTGTGGCTAACCCCTCGCAGGTGCGATCACACCAGAAGAGCTCCAGCTTCAGTAATGCACTACGTCCCATTTTGATCCATAGACCATCTGAAACTCACCCGTGGCCCCTGGAACCTCAATCAAACATACCACCAAGTCCCAAAACATTATAAGAAATTAGTCGAGCCCTCAAATCACCTCAAACGATATCAAAAACGTGAATCGCACCCCAATTCAAGCTTATGAAACTAAGGAATTCCAATTTTTACAAACGACGTCGAACCCTATCAAATCACGTCCGATTGAACCCAAATTTTGCACAAAAGACACGTAAGACCCTACAAACCTACTCAAACTTTCGCAATCGGAATTCGACCCCGACATCAAAAAGTCTACTCCCGGTCAAACTTTCCAAAAAATTTAACTTTCGCCATTTCAAGCCTAATTCCGCTACGGACCTCCAAATCACAATCCGTACACGCTCCTAAGTCCAAAATCATCCAATGGAGCTAACAGAGCCATCAAAACTCTATTCCAGAGTTATTTACACATAATTCAACAACGGTCAACTATTTTTTAACTTAAGCTTTCAACCATGAGACTAAGCGTTTCAATTCCTTCCTAAATCTCTCCGGACCCGAACCGACTATCCCGTCAAGTCACATAATAACTATAAAGTACAAAATGAGTAGTAAATGAGGCAACATGACTACAACTCTCGAAATGACCGATCGGATCGTTATAGAAGTGCACACAACAACAAAAACTTTTAACAAAGTCCTCTATACGCTCTAATTGGTGCATTGAATAGGGAATTTAACTCTCGTGGTTGGCTAAGAACCACGATTCAGCCACTATAGGTACCAACATTTTTTGTTCATTGACAAATTTGTGATAATTGTGAATTGAAGAGCAAGTGTGTATAGGGAGAATTACACATAGTGTGTATATATCTGAGAATGTCCTAAGTACTGTTTGGTACTTTGCTGGTTCATGAACAAAAGGGGTTGCTAGAGGGACACCCTAACAGAATCATGTGTTTTTAGTAAACATTTGTCTATTCATGTTATGTGTTACTTTCCTAATAAAAACATATATTGTTAGGGGTGAGTTTTGTTTAGTTTCCTTCACTACTCTCCCCCAACAATCATTTTCAACTAACCCCGTTTGACTAGTGTTTCAATGCATCCCCCTTCACATATATAGGGCAGAGCTAAAATATTTGGTACAGATTCTGACGAACTTAGCTAATGCTTTCGCTTATATTCTACGTTTGTATTAGGAATACATTAAAATGATAAATATTTAGGTGCAAACCTAATAACTAAAACTAGTTATGAATTGTTTATCTGTAAAATGCTATAGTAGAATTTGTAATGTGATTTATAAATGTGTAAATTAATTTAATCCAAGAATATAAAATAATCAAGAGCAGAAATAAGTTGAACTGAACTTCTCCAAAATATAACAAGAATAATATGAAGAACAAAGTAAGTTTTATTATGGAATAAGAGCAAGTTTTGCCCTTTTTTTTTATTTCTGTGTCCAACAATGAATATGAATTCTCCTACTTATAGCTCAATGAATATGAATTCTCCTACTTATAGCTCAATGAATATGAATTCTCCTACTTATATCCCAATATCAAGCTCTTCTTTAATATGAATAAAACCCCTATTTATGTTTGAATAACGACCGGATATTAATACGAATATTCTTTGTAACAACTGCTCATTGAACGCTGTATTTTCAAACCTATATCTTCCCTTCAAATATCCGTCCTCGATTTCACTGTTTTCGGAACTTACCCAGCACCGATCACATATTCTTAAGCGACACCAGTTATTTGCTGACTCATATCTTACTTGTCTTTGCTTCCACGTGTCAACTCGTCGATCATTCACTATGTCATTTATCAGTTTAACCCCATACATGAATTTTATAGTAAGTTAAGAACCCATAAACTTCAAATTCTAGCTTCACTATTGTACACATATAGTAAGTACTATGTCTTAGGAAGTTTGTTATTATTATCATAGCAATTTCTCCTTTGCGGAATAGAAAGTTATGGAAAAGTTCTTTTAAAAGAAAAACATTGCTGAAATTTTAATTTTTTTTACATCAACTTTTCTTTTGTAGTTGATGCCTAATGCTTTGTACGTGGAAGTTCGTTATTACCCAAAAAAGATTATAGTAAGAGATGGTCAATCAACATACAACATTAACTAGTTGAGAAAAAAATGAAAAGCATAAACAGTTGCGCTAAATTTATATGTTCATTACTTTAGCTATAACAAGGGCAAAGTAGCATAAATATATAATTTTGAAATGTTTCAATCATGTATACAAATAATCATGTATTCTGAGCAAAAAGACAGTAGTCACAATTGTAGAAATTTAAACACATACACATAGCCTATGCATCTGAATATTAATATGAACATACCTTCGGCCATTGTTGTTCAAGCGTTATAGAAAATCGTCTTTTGGAAAACTTTTATGGAAAACCTAGGGAACCTTCTAATTATGCCTATCGTAGGATGCTAGACTGATGAAGTCACGAACGTATTTATAGGTAGGCTAAGGAGTATTAAGTGTTAGCCCTAGGGACTTCTCCATAATATACTGTTGCCTTAGGAACTCATAATAAATAGTTTTCTTCCATCAAGGAAATTTCTAGATATGCATAATCACAAAATATTATTCGATAAGGTAATTACTTAGGAGACAAGATAATTAAATTAATTACTGTAATATGTTGGCCACAAAAGTCTCATTAAAGAGACATGTAATTCTTACATTCTCCCACTTGGTCCACATATTATAATCAGATAATCCGTTATTAGTGATAATTATAACAATATCGCCATAAACTTTATCACTCTACTAAAAGTTATGCAACAATCACTTTAACTGGAACATATCATTACATGAATCATGGCGGCCATTATTTTAAACAAACATTTCCTTCCATGTTTTACAACACAATACATTCTAACAAAGTGTCTAACAACTTTATGAATGAACTTAATATAAGTCATTAGGAGTCCAACTTTATTCAACTAATGATCACAAATACTACATGAAAAACTAAAAGTATACACTGTCATGTATATCAAAATAAATATAATGTCTAATATAGAGCAAATCAAGACTAAATTGAGCTACTAAGCCCCATATGGGTTACAAGATCCTTGAAAATATTAGCCGGTAGACCTTTAGTCATAGGATCAGCATCAATGTAGTACTAACATGCTCAAAATACGCATCTTGCTTCTTGACATAGTCTCTAACCATCAAGTACTTTATGTTTATATGCTTGCTTCGGCTACCACTTTTATTATTCTTAGAAAAGAAAATTGCAACAGAGTTGTCACAGAAGATTCTCATTGGCCTTGAATAGAATTGGCTGTAATGACCCGCTGAGTTGTTCCGAGAGTTTTAGCCCTATTTCTCCCATTTTCGCTTCTTCATGAGTTGTTCAACTTCATTATGTTGCATTGGGTTGGTTGGTTAGGATTCAGAGTATTTTCGGAGTGGAATGAGACACTTAGTCTCTTATTTAGGAGTTAAGTTGGGAAAAAGTCAACCAGATGTTAACTTATGAGTAAAAGGTCTCGAATTTGAATTTTTATGGTTCCGTTAGCTCCGTTAGGTGATTTTGAACTTAGGAGCATGTTCAGAATGTTATTTGATGGTCCGCGGTAGAATTACGCTTGAATTGGCGAAATTGAAAATTTGGCGATTTCCGGTTGGTAGTGAAAAATTAGATAGCGGAGTCAGAATGGAATTCCGGAAGT
This sequence comes from Nicotiana undulata, assembly GCA_005239495.1. NCBI lineage: Eukaryota > Viridiplantae > Streptophyta > Magnoliopsida > Solanales > Solanaceae > Nicotiana > Nicotiana undulata. The sequence goes on from ML281591.1 coordinate 18,119, forward strand.
TTGAATAAATACATGGTGTCATATTTGACTCGTGTGAAAAATTTGAGGATATTCAGACAAGGTTTGATTGGCTTCGTTGTCATTTGTGAAATTTAGGAGTTATAAGTTCTTAGGCTTGAATCCGAGTTTGATTTGATGTTTTTGGTATTATTTTGAGTGATTCGTAGGTTCAGCTAAGTTTGAATGAGGTTATGGGATGTGTTGGTGAGGTTGGTTGAGGTCCCGAAAGCCTCGGGTGTGTTTAGAATGGTTATCGCATGAGTTTAGCTGTTGAAAACAACTGCTAATGTTGCTGGTGTTGGGTTTCTGAAGTTGGGGAGTGCGGGCCGCGCAGAAGTGGCGCGGACAACGGTAGGATTCCGCGGTCAGCGGGAAGGCTGGCGCGGGCCACATAAGATTGCTCACGACCGCAGGAGGAGAGGACTTTTGCGGCCATGGTGGGAATTCCGCGGACAACAGAGAGGCGTGCGCGTCGACGATAGAAATTGGTAGACTGCGAAGTGAGGATCCGAGGGGTGCACTATAAATACAAGGTTCATGGTTTTATTTCATATTTTGACCTAAGAAGCTCGGTTTGTGGCAATATTTCGAAGGTTTTCAAGAAATTCATCGAAGTAAGTGATTATAACTCGGATTTGGCTAATATGCATGAATATATCACTGATTTCATCATTTGATTGGTGCTTTGGGGTGGAAATTTGGGAAACATTATAGAAATTTCATAAAATGGCGTTTGGAGAGTTGAATGTGGATTCGAAGTCAGATTTTAACAAATTTGGTATGGGTGAACTCGTGAGTGAATGGGTTTCCTAGTTTTGTAAATTTTACCGGATTTCGAGACGTGGGCCCGGGGGCGGGTTTGACCAAATTCAGAATTCTTGGTCTAATTTGATAATTTTCATGCGGGGTTCATTCCTTTAGCGTATATTGATGAGAATATATTGATTTTTGATAGATTCAGAGCGTTTGATGGCCGAGTCGAGAGGCAAGGGCATCCCGGAGTAGGATTTTGGCTAGATTGAGGTAAGTAACGCTTCCAAACTTGGTTCTGAGGGTTCGACACCCCGAACTATGTCGTATGTGATTAGAATTGAGGTGACGCACGTGCCAAGTGGCAGGTGTGCACCATGAGAATTGTGCCCTGGTTCATTCCATGCTACAAATCATGCTAGATATTATATTAAGGCTTCACGCCGATGCTGTTGAGACCCGAGTGGTCGTTTCTTGCTGTCATCTCATTTGTTTCATTAATATTTTGTACTCAGTCGTATTCATACATATCATATCATGTCCCAGTCTCAGTTATTGTTGTTTGGCATATTATATCATTAGTTCGGGCTAGTTCATGCATTGTGAGACTGTGTGTGTGAGACTGGAAAGTGATGACTGATTCAGGCCGAGAGCCTGATGATGAGTGACATTTAAGGGATCGGGTTGCACGCCGCAATGATTATGATAGTTCTTGGGCTGTAGGAACCCCTCCAGAGTCCGTAACACACCCCTAGTGAGCGCAGTTGATATTATTGAGGGTTGGATATTCCCTGGACATGGATCTTGTTCACAGTATTTATATATAGAGATGGATCTTCTCCATAGGGCCGGACTGGCCATCCTCGGTGCTGAGTGACTGATGTCAGAGACAGATGTGTGTGAGACTGGAAAGTGATGACTAATTCAGGCCGAGAGCCTGATAATGAGTGACATTTATGGGATTGGACTGCACGCCGCAACGGTTATGTTGATGATTATGATAGCGCTTGGCCTGTAGGAGCCCCTCCGGAGTCTGTAACACACCCCTAGTGAGCGCAGTTGATATTATTGAGGGATGGATCTTCCCTGGACATGGATCTTGTCCGAAGTATTTATATATAGAGATGGATCTTCTCTATAGGGCTGGACTGGCCTTCCACGGTACTAAGTGACTGATGTTAGATATATATATATATATATATATATATATATATATATATATATATATATTTCGGGATGGATCTTCCCTCGGCCGTGTGAGCCATATACAGTACTGAGTGGACGAGCATTTGAGAGTGGGAGTACATTGTGCATTTCATACAGTTGATGCATTGGCATGTAAAAGAAATTGAGTTACATATCCTAAACTGTCAGATTTGCATTTATCTTATCACTTGAGCTGCCTATTTAATCGCCAACATGCCTACATTACTGTTTATTGATTCTGTTATAATTGTTGAGGTGGAGTTCGCCACTACATGTCAGCCCATAGTTTGGGCTTGTTACTTACTGAGTTGGTGTACTCACGTTACCCCTTGCACTTTGTGTGCAGATCCAAATATCTCAGGCAGCGACAGTTGATCATTCTGTTGACGATCATCTTCAGAGAGAGCGAGGTAGCTGCTTGGCGATCGCAGACCCGCCTTTATCCTTCCCTATCTTCCTTTGTGTATTTTGTTGGCTATTTTCTAGACAATGTTGTCTTGATAAAATTTTGGAACAGTTGTAGTATGCCTCATGACTTAGTGACACCCTTTGTTGGGATTTATTTTTCCGCACTTAGGTTTTTATTTATTTCCTTGTTCAGAATTTTAGTTTAAGAAAGGTTGTTATCTATATTTTTAAATGAGAAAACGAATTGGTTAGGAGTGTATAGTCTTGCCTAGTTCCACGATAGGCATCATCATGACCGGGTTGGTTTTGGGTCGTGACATGTTGGTATTAGAGCCTAGGTTACATAGGTCTCAGAAGTCATTAGCAGGTTTAGTAGAGTCTTGCGGATCGGTACAGAGACGTCTGTACTTATCTTCGAGAGGCTGCAGAACCCTTAGGAAAAATGTCACATTCTTGAAATCTTATCGTGTGAATCCATTATTTTTGGTGACTAAACTTCTATTGTTTTATTCTCTCATAGATGGTGAGGACACGCACTACCGGACAGGGTGACCAGCCACTAGTTGGGCCTGTGAGAGGCTGAGGCCGCAGTCGAGGTAAGGGTAGGGGTACATCCCACACAGCAGTTGGGGCAGTATCTGTGGACCCTCCCATTGTTCTAGATCAGGTCCCAGCCGCAGATGCTCCAGCGGCACCAGCTCAGGCACCTTCTGTGACCATTGTGATTCCTAGCCTTTATGAGGCCTTGGCCCAGATTCTATCTGTATGCACTGGCCTGGCTCAGGCAGTCTCAGTCACTACAACCGCAGCTACTTCTCAGGTTTGGGAAGGCACTGAGACTCTTGCCGCTCGCACACCCGAGCAGGTGGTTCAGGGACTTCAGACACCGGGGGAACCAACAGGCCAGCCGATTACACCTGCTCAGGATTATGTGGTTCCAGTCATGCCTGTTGACGAGCAACATACTCTATAAGAAATTTGATTTTTAACGACCATTCTTAACGAAGGGACATAAAACCGGTCGTTATGAGTGTATTTATAGCAACCAAATTTTTTTCTGGTCGTTAAAACTAATTTTTAGCTGAATATTAATGAGGGGATAATATTCGGCCGTTAAAATATAACACATCCGGTCGTTAATAATTATTAATTAATGAAAAAGTGGCGTTTCCCACATTTTTTTGCTCAATTCGCCAAATTTCCCACCCATCTCCCACGCCCCCCCCCCCCGCAAAAAA
>ML281591.1:21856-33898 GCA_005239495.1 Nicotiana undulata
GCCCTAGAGTTTGACAACTTCATACTAGCAGAGAATTAGCAGTTGGTATTTCTCTATTTTGAACCGAATTGATTGAAGAGAAAGACGTAATCTGGTGAGGTCTTTGTTACTAATTCGCCCGTTTTGAAATCCCCTTCTTCTCTAACAGTTGGTATTTCTCTGTTTTGAACCGAATTAGCAGAGAATTTTGTTGCTCTTCACCTCCATTGAACAAGCACAAATTGAAGAAGCTTAGGAATTGATTTAGGAGAAAGACGTAATCTGGTGAGGAATTTGTTACTAATTCGCCTGTTTTGAAATCCCCTTCTTCTCTAACAGTTGGTATTTCTTTGTTTTGAACCAAATTAGCAGAGAATTTTGTTGCTCGTCACCTCCATTGAACAAGCACAAATGGAAGAAGCTTAGGAATTGATTGAGGAGAAAGACGTAATCTGATGAGGACTTTGTTACTAATTCGCCTGTTTTGAAATTTCCTTTTTAATGTTCATTGTTTCCTTCCGAAAGATATTTCCTTTGCTGTTATTTAGAATGATGTTGATATTAATATTTCCAAAACAGAAGCTAAATAAACTCTTCCAATTTTTCTAATAATCTATTTTGAGTGGCTTATAATTTGTGTTGCCGCCTTCACGTCTCGCTGATAGAGGTTTGTGGATTATTTAATATAGTTGTGTTTGATATTAAGATTAAAAAATATATAGAAATCTGGAAACAATGCTTTTTCATTTAAATTGTAATCGCTGATGGATGTATGAATAAATGAATTATGGTTAGTTGTCAAGCTTCATGTCGTTCACTTTAATGGAATTAATTATTCTTATTTCATCTTCCTAAATTCTTGTTCTTGTATCTGCTTAGTTTGTCCTTTCTCTGATTTAGCAAGGCGCAAAGTCTTAACGATCCTTTCTTTCTATTGAGCGATAAGCTCCTGATAAATTTCTCATTACTCAAGTCAATAGTCTTGCCACCTGCACAAACAAATTCTTCAACTTAGGTGCTTAGGTGCCTACTGTTGCATTTCTTTGGGACACTAAAAAAGAAGCAATTTCAGACTTCTCTTTCTTTGTTTCACACACACACAGAGGGGTAGATTAGAAAGCTAAAAAAGCATTTACTGGTGCGCCAGATATGTTCATGTTTTGCTGGTTTTTTGTACTACCTGGAGAGCTGTCTTGCATATTTTTTGAACTTTCACTTATCTCCTGTAGAAAAATGGCCCCAACATCTTCCTGCTCATTGTTCAAAGTTTCAAAGTTGTTTGAGCACCTGATTGTTTTTGACACGGCACATCGTGCATCTGCCGAAGTTTCCGCAACACTCTGCTTTCTATTCCCTAGATATTTTGTTGTACGGGGTGATGTGTGCGATCGATTAACCACTTCTTTCCAGCCATCCCTAGTTGTGTTATTTTTTATCCCATCAGCCTTAGTCAATGAGTTAGGAGATACTCCTTTAGGTTGCCCAGATTTTGTATGTGCAACTTCCAGTCGAGCAGTAACAAATGTTTTTGCACCAGCATCAGCAGTAACAACTGATTGCACACCTTGAGCACCAAATTTTAAGACGTCACCAGTAGCTAAAATGCCTGCTGGTTTCTCAACTGCAACAACTCGATCAATAGTTGTTTTTGCACCCTTAGTCGCATGGTTATGGTCATTAGAAAATTGCCCAGCAGTAGTAGTACCAATCTCTATTAACCTCACCACACCATTAAGTGAACAAACACTACTTCCCTTTGATGCATTTACCTAATCGTGTCCTATATTAAATCAATCATGGGCTGAACAGTTGCACTCTTTTGAGAGTGCTTATCTTGTTCAAGCACTGTACTAACCCCTGTAGCAGCTGCATCATCCATAGCATCACTACCTTCGAGTTCTTGACCCTCAATATTCCCAGTTGAGACATGAAAACCTGCTGGGTTTTCCAACAGTTTAGCAGCAATAGTAGTAGGTCGACCAAGTACCCCAACTCTCTTCTCCTGCACTGCTGACACTTTTTGCATATTAGACTGCCCCTGTCCATCATTATTATGCCCAACACCTGTCTTCATAACACTAAATTGATTCTAATTAATGTCATACTCAAAAAGAAACTAAAAGAATTACTACTATATATGTTTAGTTACCATTTAGAGGATAATCAAAGAGAGAGACATGGCCATCTTTGCATTGGTCGCTGAAGATAGTGCCAGAGACCATTGCATAACCATGAATCCCACGAATGGATGTTGCTGCTGTAACAATTACAAAAGCTTTAAAATAAATATTTTGGGACCAATCCATAATTTTTATATTTTTGTTACTGAGAATGAGGGAAGAGAAAGAGACTTAAGTAGTAAAGCCAATGGTTGGTTTTGAGTTCAATCTTGAATGCAAATAAACATGTAAAAATTTAACATATTTATTCATCCTTTATCGTAAAAATTAATGTTGTTAAATGGGATATAGGCCAATGAAATGGTGGATGTGAGAAATTATTCAATAATATTTCTTAATAAAGGTGACTAATATGTTTTTGTTTGCTTATATTCATTTCTTGTTCATTGCCATACTTTTTTTTTTGGTTGTCTATATATGTATATCAATTTTGTGTATGCACCAGATTATGGCACCTGATAAGCGATGGATGAAACTTATTCATGATCGACTTGATAACGCTTATATTATTGGGGTGGATAACTTTCTGGATTATGCTTTTAAAAGATTGGGAGAAACACGCGAAATACGTTGTCCATGCATCAAATGTTGTAACGCAATTTCAGGAACACGTGAGCTAGTTAGGTCACATTTAATAGTACACGGAATGATCCAAAATTATACCCTTTGGTATCACCACGGGGAGAGATTAGGTGAGTCTTCTTCCGATTATGAATTTGTAGATGATAAGATCAATGAAGAGGGTGATGGTGAGGATGAAATACATGAAATTTTAACAGATTTATATCCCACTTTTGAAAGAGGCAATATGAACAATGATGATGATGGACAGTTTGAGGAGGAACCAAATATTGAAGCAAAAAGATTCTATAGGATCTTACAAGATTTTGAGCAACCATTGTACCAAGATTCAAAAGTTTCTAAACTTTCTACTTTGGTAAAGTTGCTTCATATCAAAAGTATTGGTAATTGGTGTAACGCGTCATTTACAATGTTGTTGAAGCTCTTGAAGGAAATTTTATTTCCTGATGGATCAAACTTGCCAGATTCATATTACGAAGCAAAGAAGGTAATTCGGCACCTAGGGCTTTCTTACAAGAAGATTGACGCATGTAAGAATGATTGTATGTTATACTGGAATGATGATAAGTCTCTCGAGTCTTGCAAAGTTTGTGGTGCATCTAGATGGAAGGAAGATAAATGTAGTGGGGAAACCAAATTTAAATGTGGCAAAAAGATACCATACAAGATTTTACAATATTTTCCTCTAAAGCCAAGACTTCAAAGATTATTTATGTCCTCAAAAATATCTACTCTCATGAGATGGCACCATGACAAAAGAGTTGATGATGGAATAATGAGGCACCCAACTGATTCAATAGCGTGGAAAATGTTTGATGAACTCCATCAATATTTTGTATCTGAGCCTCGTAATGTTCGACTTGGACTTGCTAGCGATGATTTTCAACCATTTGGAAATTCCAAAACTCCGTATAGTATTTGGCCTGTGGTACTTATTTCTTATAATTTACCACCTTGGCTATGCATGAAGAAAGAAAATTTTATTTTATCGATGATTATTCCCGGTCCCGAGAGTCCTGGAGATGCTATTGATGTCTATCTTCAGCCTTTGATAGAGGAATTAAAAGAATTGTGGGAGTGTGGAGTGGAGACCTTTGATGCGTCAACTAAACAAAACTTTGTGTTACATGCATATTTATTATGGACCATTAATGACTTTCCCGCCTATGCAAACTTTTCTGGATAGAGTACAAGAGAAAACTAGCATGCCCATGCTGCAAAAAAGAAACTCACTCAATTAGATTACAAAATAGTAAAAAAATAGTGCTATATGGGCCATAGACGCTTTCTTCCTCTTAATTAGAAATGGAGGAATGATAAATCATCATTTGATGGCACTAAGGAGCAAAGATTACCCCCAAAGCAGTTATCTGGTGATGATATACTTGATCAAGTGGCTGATTTAGATGGGTTACAACTAATAAAGGATCCAAAGAAGAAGATTAAAATATCACATGAGAGTAGGGGTGATAATTGGAATAAGAAGAATATTTCTTTTGATCTCCCATATTGGAAAACTCTTTTATTATGGCATAACTTAGATGAAATGCACATTGAAAAAAATATATGTGATAATATTTTGGGGACAATCTTCAATATCAAAGAAAAAATCAAAGACACCATAAACACTCGGTTGGATTTGCAAGCAATAAACATTAGGAAAGAATTGCATCCAATAAAAATTGGGAAAAATATGACTTACCAACGGCATGTTACACATTATCTCCTGAAGAGAAGCACATATTTTTCAGTTTCTTGAAGAACTTAAAGGTCCCAGATGGATTTTAATCAAATGTTTCCCAGTGTGTCAACCTTAAAGATCGCAAAATTTCAGGTTTAAAAGTCATGATTGCCATGTTCTTCTACAAAATTTACTCCCACTTGCTCTGCGAGGCATGCTATGCAAATCTCTGTGTGAACCACTTATTGAGTTGTCTTTGTTTTTCAACGTGCTTGGATCGAAATGTTTAAGTGTGGATGAATTAGAGCAGATAGATTACCAAATCCCAATAACTGAGTGCAAGCTAGAAAAAGTCTTCCCTCCTATATTTTTTGATGTCATGGAGTACTTGCCAATTCATTTAGCTAATGAAGCTAAGATTGCTGGACCTTCTCAACATCGATGGATGTATCCAATGGAGTGATATATACTTTATGAAATCATTTATTCGCAATAGGGCTTGCGCTGAAGGTTCTATTGCACAGGGATATTTAGTAACTGAATGTATGACCTTATGTTCAAAATATATACATACAATGGAAACAAAGTTTAATCGCCTTGAACGAAATTATGATGGTGGTATTATAGAATCTGATGGGAACAATTTTTTGTCATCCCGAAAGAACTTTAAAAGGTGGCAAACCACACAAACTTAATTCAAATGAACTGGAGCAAGCACATATTTATATTTTGAAGAATTGTGATGAAATTCAACCATTTCTTGAGTAAGTAATGAGTTTTTTCAATAATTTACTTTTATGTACCTTCTCTATTTTTTTCATTAAAATGACGTGTTATTATGCTTTAATTATTTTAGAGAGTTTTCACTAACTCCAGTTGATACCTCTCAAGAAAATTCTGATAGACAATTCATTGGTTGGTTAAAAAAAAGGTGAGTACTAGTTAACATTAATATTTTTCAAACCAAGTATGTAAATATTATTTTCTAAACTATGTGCTTGATCTTGATAGGTTGCAGGATTACACAAATGCAATGATAGTAAAAAAATGGCAGATTTGCTCTCATTGTCACGTGGTCCCATTCCATACGTGACGAGTCATCGAGGCTACCTTATTAATGGATATAGATTTCACGTGAAAGATTATGATAAAGATTTGAGAACTCAGAACTGCGGGGTGGTTGTAGTTGGATAGGCGGGTGAAGAGAATAAGAACATTGATTACTATGGAGAACTAACAGATATACTAGAATTACAATTTATTGGTGGAGGAAGGATAGTTTTATTTCGATGTACGTGGTTTGGTGTGTATGACCAACAAAAGGGAGTTAAATAGATGAATATGGCTTTGTAAGTGTTAACCGCCATCAATTTTTGAAAATAATCGAGCCTTTCGTTTTAGTCAACCAAGCATCACAAGTTTTTTACGTTGACGATCTTTCAAATAAAGGTTGGCATGTTGTATGAAAAGTTCAACCTCTTGATACTTTTGAGGTTCTGCACGAAAATATTGATGATTTAGAGGAGTTAGATCATTCTTCACAATTGAAAAGGAAAAGAACTCATGAAGGTTTGGATATTTATCAACTCCTTTATTTAATTAGGCAACCCGCTTGTGATGAGGGAAGTGTCGTACTACATTCCATTTCATTTATAAGTTCAGTTAAAGATTCTAAAACTATATTAGTGGATTTTCTCTTAACTGATTATATGTTCTTATATGATGAATATGACTTGCTAAATATTTGTTTATCTCCATGTTTCTATCCGTCATGTTTTTTGTAAATTATCTTTATTACTGTTGTCTATGGCCATATATGATAATATTGACTTTATAGCCATCTGTTACTCAATTTCTTTTTGTGCTAGGTTGACATGAATCCATCAAAATATTAGAAGTCTAAAATGGAATCAAGTTCGAAGATTGTTAAGAATGTGTACGTTCCACCTAGTACCTTAGCAAGGGGGCGAGGACAGAGCTTCAGAGCATTGGGTTCTGTAAGAGTAAATGCTGAACAACGAGGTTTGATTGGCAAAAGTAAAGCTTTTAATGTTTTAGCTTCTGATCTGAATAACCTAACTCACAAAGACAGTCTTGCACTTTTTGGTTTTGATCAAATATTTGAAGGTGATACTCTTTTTCCTCATGAAGAAGAGCTGCAGGGCACTCGAAGAAGTGAAATAAGTATTTTATTATCTCAAGCTATAAGATTTTTTCGTTGTTATTGTATAAGAACTATTTTTGTATTTGACTTAAATTGAAATTTGCAAGGCTTTGTGAATCTGAAAAGGTAAAAAAATTGAGAGGAACGAATTGGTGTAAAAATGTTGCAGGACTCAAAGTTGGAGAAAATGTTGTGCCTCCTAGTTTTGATCAAACATTTGAAGGTAATACTCTTTTTCCTCATGAAGAAGAAGAGATGCAGGGCACTCAGAGAAGTGAAATAAGTATTTTATTATCTCAAGCTACAACATTTTTTTGTTGTTATTGTATAAGGACTATTTTATATTTGAGTTAAACTTGGATTTGTGAATCTGAAAAGGTAAAAAAAACTGAGAGGAACAAATTGGTATAAAAATGTTGCAGGACTCAAAGTTGGAGAAAATGTTGCGCCTCCTGGTTTTAATCAAATATTTGAAAGTGATTCTGATCTCTTTCCTGATGAAGAAGAAGAGATACAGGGTACTCAGAGAAGTGAAATAAGTATTTTATTATCTCAAGCTATAAGATTTTTTTTGTTATTGTACAAGATTTATTTTTATATTTGACTTAAATTGGAATTTGCAGGGCTTTGTGAATTTGAAAAGGTGAAAAAAGTGAGAGGAATGAATAGATATAAAAAAAGGTGCAGAACTCAATGTTGGAGAAAATGTTGCGCCTCCTGGTTTTGATCAAATATTTGAAGGTGATACTCTTTTTCCTCATGAAGAAGAAGAGATGCAAGGCGCGCAGGGAAGTGAAATAAGTATTTTATTATCTCAAGCTATAAGTTTTTTTTGTTGATATTGTACAATATCTATTTTTATATTTGAGTTAAATTGGAATTTGCAGGGCCGTGTGAATTTGAAAAGGTAAAAAAATATGAGAGGAACGAATAGGTGTAAAAACGTTACAGGACTCGAAGTTGGAGAAAATATTGCGCCTCCTGGTTTTGATCAAATATTTGAAGGTGATACTCTTTTTCCTCATGAAGAAGAAGAGATGCAGGATGCAGAGAAGTGAAATAAGTATTTTATTATCTCAAGATATAAGATTTTTTTGTTGTTGTTGTACAAGATCTATTTTTATATTTGAGTTAAATTGGAATTTGCAGGGCCGTGTGAATCTGAAAAGGTAAAAAAAGTGAGAGGAACGAATAGGTGTAAAAAAGTTACAGGACTCAAAGTTCGAGAAAATACTGCGCCTCCTGGTTTCGATCAAATATTTGAAGGTGATACTCTTTTTCCTCATGAAGAAGAAGAGATGCAGGGTGCAGAGAAGTGAAATAAGTATTTTATTATCTCAAGATATAAGATTTTTTTGTTGTTGTTGTACAAGATCTATTTTTATATTTGAGTTAAATTGGAATTTGCAGGGCCGTGTGAATCTGAAAAGGTAAAAAAAGTGAGAGGAACGAATAGGTGTAAAAAAGTTACAGGACTCAAAGATGGAGAAACGTTGCGCGTCACTTTCTACCATAATAGAGTTTTTGGACAGCATCACACCTCATTTTCGAGACACTTAGGTATATTGCTCCGTGATCGTAATATGTGCCCATTGCGTGTACACTCATGGGCAGACATTGAAGAATATAAGCTACAAAAATGAACCTCGATGTGAAACCTGTGCTGCCAGGACCGTATTATGGTTTCGGAGCCCGAAACAGGTTCAATATGTGTTATTTAAGTTATCTGTGAAATTTGGTAGGAAATGGACTTAATTTGACGGGTTTCGGATCAAAATCGGAAATTGAGAGTTAATGATGTTTTGAGGATTTTCATAGAATTTGAAATTTGGTTTGGAACGTGATTTTATGTTACCGAGGTCCAAATAAAATTCTGAGATCGGGAATAGTTCCGTTATGTCATTCATGACTTGTCTGCAGAATTTGGGGTCATTCCGAGTAGTATAGGTCGGTCCGGCGCGGTGTTCTAGAAATCAAGAACTTAGAAATCCTTAAGTTTGATCCTAGGGGTTTTGAGGGATGATTTTTAGATTAAGCGTTGTTTTGGGTGTTCCGAAGGCTCGAGCGAGTCCGTATTATGAGTTAGGACTTGTTGGTATATTTGAACAGGGGCTCGGGTGGGCCCAGGTGCCTCCCGGACACCACACGAGGCCAAAAACCAGCTGAAGATGCAGCTGGTGCACCTGATCTGGTGTGATCGCAGGTGCGGGACCGCTCCTGTCCCACCCTCGCAGGTGCGAAGGTTCCGCATGTGCGATTCCTTTTCCGCAGGTACGGTCTCCAGCTCCGCAGGTGCGACCCCAACCCTTCTTGCCCAATTTCGCAGGTGCGAGCCCCAGCTTGCTGGCGCGAGACCGCAGGTGCGGTCCTCGAGCCGCAGGTGCGGAACCCCTGTAGGCCAGGCAGTGAAATCTCATTTAAAACACGGGATTTAGTCATTTCTTCCATTTTCCATCTTCTTCCTTGTGTTATTTGAGAGCTTCGAAGAAGGGACTTCAACCTAGTACTTGAGGTAAGTAAATTCCCTATCTAACACTGGTTTCAAACATCAATTCCTAGTTAAATTCCCTACTAAATCATCAAAAATCATGGAATTAGGTAGTAATTTTAGGGCTCTTGAGGATTTTGTAATTTTCCGTTTTAGGCCATGAATTCAAGTAGAAATCATACATTAATGATTCTTAGGCCATAGGTGAGTGATCCCTTCGAGAATTTTCGAAATTTGAACATGCGGGACCGGGGTTGGAATTTGGGAATTCTCCAAGAATAGCGATTTTATTGAATAACTAAGATAATTTCCCACATTGTGCAGGCATTGATTTAGTTTTACACCTTTTGTCTAGTTGCGAGTCCTCCGGTGTAGAGTTCGGAGTTTCGGGCGCAATTGTTGTCCGAGGGGTATATTCGACACAAGATGAGTCTCCTTTCTAACCTTGTAAGAGGGAATTGTCCCCATAGGTGATGTATATGCTATGTGTAAGTTGTTTGGGGGATACGTACGCACCAAGTGACGAGAGTCCGTACGTAGGGGCTATCATTGTTATGTCCGGGTATTTAGGCCCACATCATGTCTTATATGTTTCCTCGTAATGTCTTATATTCTTCCTTGTAATGCCTTATATGCTTCCTTGTAATGCTTTATATGATTCACTGTGACCCCATATGTACTATGAGATCATGTTTTGTATAGTATTGTTCCTCTGAGGCTTTATGGAAATTGTTGAATTGAAAGGAATTTGTTATGGAAGGTAAGTTTTATAAGATATTGTGTGTGCATGTGACCGCTTCGCAAATTACATTCCGCGAGCGATGTCTGATTTCCCCCACTCTTATGGGAGAGGTCTGTACGCCACGGCGGATTTAAAGGTGCACTTTTAGGACGGGCCGGTCGATCCCCGGCAGTGCACAGAGATGATATAATTGAGAATGCACTCTTGGTACGGGCCGTTCGATCCTCGGTAGTGCATGGACGAAGTTGTACTATGATATGATATGATTACTTTCAAATATGCACTTTTGGGACGGGCCGATCGATCCTCGGCAGTGCGTAGTTATGATTATGGTAACCATGCACTTTTGGGACGGGCCGGTCGATCCCCGGCAGTGCATAGCTATTCTTTCCCTAGGACTCCGGCCGGTTGTCTTATTCCTGTGTGCGCACGATTATTTGGCATTGTTCCATGGATGTTGACTTGTGTGAGATATTTTGGGGGAAAGAAAGTGGCCACTATTATTGTTCCAGTATTTTTTCTTGGATTTCTGTGCTTTATACATAATCGATACTCACTGTCTTACATGCCTACTGCTTTTATCTTATCATCGTTATATCATACTGTTGGACCTTAGTGAGTGTCAAGTCGACCTCTCGTCACTACTTCTTCGAGATTAGACGGGATACTCACTAGGTACATATTTATTTTAATATGTACTCATGTTGCACTTTTGTACTTATCTGTACAGGTTCTGAGGCTGGTGCATCTGGTTATTAGACCATATTCTTATAGTGATCGTAGCGGACTTGACTTCACGGTGAGCTGCTTCCTCTGGCGATCCCCAGCAGCACCTTGGAGTTTCATTTACTTTTGTTATTTACCCCGTCTATTTCACCCAGACTGTGGATTTGTATCTATCTGTATCTTGTGTATTTTGATAGTTGCCCGCGACACTCGTGACACTAGTTCCTGGCACACACGTAGTGTATATTTTGGGTTTTGGGTTGTATAGGCATACATATGCTTTATTGCGGCCATGTAGTGTTATGATTTTATTTTCATATCAAGCTATCATCATGTTTAATTGTTTAAAATTGGTAAATATTGATTTGTTTAATCAAATGGGAAGGGTAACACCTAGTGTAATTCATATTAGCTTCCCTAACCCCGTCGTTGGGCGCCATCGCGACCCGCGTTAGAAATTGGGTCGTGACAACGTGGTATCAGAGCCCTAGGTTCACGTATGTCTCACGAGTCACGGGCAGGCGCAATAGAGTCTTGTGGATCGGTACAGAGACGTCTGTACTTATCTTCAGGAATCTATGAGGTGTTAGGAAACTTCCCTTCATTCATATCCTGTCATGAAATCTATGATGTACTCAAACCTATTCTTTTATTCTCTCACAGATGGTGTGGACGCGTGCATCCGATGTTTCTGGTCTGGGAGATGTCGCTTCCCCCGCTGCCCGAGGTCGGGGTAGAGGCAGGGGTAGAGCACCTGCTCGAGGTAGGGGACGAGGGCGTCCTTGAGCTATACCAGTGCTACCACCAGAGGACCCTATTATGGAGGAGAAGGATGAGGTGCCTCCAGTAGCACCTGCTCCAGTGGATTTCATGACGGGGCTAGGCTTCCAGGAGGTCATGGGCCGTATGCTGAGATTCATGGACAATATGTCCCAGGCTGGATTATTTTCAGCCGACCCTGCTACTTCTCAGGCGGGAGGGGGAGTCCAGACCCCTACCGCTCAGGCCAAAGGTTAGGCAGCAGCAGCACGTCATACCCCGGGCACACCGCCCGTGGGTGGGGTTCAGCCCGTGGTAGCAGCCCCAGAGCCCAGGCCAGTTGCATAGGGTGACCAACAGAAGATGTTGGATAGATGGACCCGGCTTCGCCCTCCAGTCTTCGGGGGTGAGCGGGGTGAGGATGCTCAAGATTTCATCGATAGGTACAGGGACAGACTGCACAACATGAGGATTTTGGAGTTCCATGGAGTGGATTTCACCACATTTCAGTTGGAGGGCAGAGCTCGCAGGTGGTGGCAGTCATATATTCTCAGCAGACCAGGAGATTCTCCTCCTTTCACTTGGGATCAGTTCGTGCAGGTGTTTCTAGACAGATATATTCCACCCTCTGAGAGGGAAGAGTTGCGGCGTCAGTTTGAGCAGCTAGAGCAGGGGCAGATGACAGTGACACATTATGAGGCCAGATTTTCAGAGTTGTCACGCCATGCACTTATGATATTG
>MDKH01019176.1:0-58495 GCA_005239495.1 Nicotiana undulata
ATCAATTTTGTGCAAGAACACCCCACTCCCCTAATTATCCTACTATTGTGTCTTATCAAATTTGTACTACATTTGTAGGTGTTATGAATAGTTGGATCATGTGCAAATCCTTGAAATAACTGAATTATGTGCAACTCATGTGATAGTTGAATGATATGCAAGTTTGTGGCATTAACTGAATTATGTATAGCATGTTGAAGTAATTGAATTATATACAATTTGATGAGGTAACCGAATTATGTGCAAGTTGTTAGAACAGTTGGGAATGCGTGGAATTATGTGTTTCGGGGGCTCTCTGACAGGTGGATAGGCCCCTTTACAAAGGAAACTCTGGCAAACGTTTCAGAAAATATCAGAGTTAGTGAAAATTGGGGGTTAGCGTATTGTGTTTTCAAAATGAATCCCCGATCGTCATTCGAGGACGAATGATTCTAAGTGGGGGAGGATGTGAAGACCCGTAAAATTTCATGTCTAAACAAATGATGCCCGGGTAGGTTCCCATGTTGTTATAACTGTAGAAATTCTTAAAAACGGACATTTTTGAAGTAAAAAGTACCCCGGGACTTAAAAGATAAAATTTTCCAGGATTGTGCAGGTTTGCGGTCCACTATGGGATCGCAAATTAGGTATGCGGACCGAATAGTGGTCGCATACCTGGACATCCTTCTGTCCAATTTGAGGACAACTATACGGCCCAAGATGCTATCGCATTTTGGGAATGCGGACCGCATAGCTGTCGCATCCTTGCACTTCCATTTTTGCGGAGGAGGTTATGCAGCGCACTGTGCGATCGCATAAAAGGTATGCGGACCGCATAGTGGTCGCATACCTGGGCAGCCTATTTTTCCTTTTGGCCCAGCTGAGGGCCATCTATGCGACAAGAATGCGGACCGCATAGCAAGAATGCGATCGCATTCCTGACCGCATTTCCTGCTTCGGGGCTTCTAATTTCTGATTTTAAAACCCGACCCCTAGTTTAATAAAACACCCATCCCCTTTATTTTTAACACCTATATGACTAAAATAGAGAGAAGGGAGAGTGGGTATAGTGAGAGAAAGTCTTATTCTTCATCAAATTGGTCCATCATCTCTACTCAGGCTCGGAAATTATCGAGTAATCTTCATCTTCTTCACTATAAGAGGCAAGTCTTCACCCTATTTCCCCAAACTCTCAGAATTGTTTTAAGAATAAAACACACATAGGTTGGTTCTTGAGAATAAAAGTTGAGACCCTGTATGCATGTGATGATCTTCCATAACCTAGTAATGGCAAGCAAGTTAAAGTAATCGTTCACTAAAAAAGGGTTTAGTAAATCTAAGGGATCACATAGTGTTTTATAAAATGTCCAAATGAATTCAAGATTCCTAATTCTAAGGTAAATGTGTCGCATTGTGAACTAGATTGGCAGTGCTAGACAGTTCGGTGAATTGTGATAGAAATTAAAGGGAATTTCGACTCGAGGTATGTATGGCTAACTTTAATCTTTGTAAAGTCTCCTTGTTGGTGTCTGAGCATTCGGTATAAATTCCTGGCTTATGCATATGTGAATTGTTTGTTCTAATGTGTAGAGACGTAAGATTCTATTCTTTGATTCTCTTAGTTGATTGCTTTGCCACCATGCTATATGAGATTGTGAAAGGTGATTTCATTGTGAATACTCTATCATGTGTAAGGTTCGTTAAATGCTTTAATATGTTGGTATGAAAGAATGATAACGAACCCAAAATGTGTGAATGTATCTAAGTGCTAAAAGCTGTGTGGCAAGTGATGAAAAGGAGTTTTGGATTGATTTAATTGAACTAAATGACTATGGCAATATCGTATATGACTCGTTGTTTGGCAAGGATTATTGTGGCTTTGATTTCATACGGATTGTTGGTTGTAATGAATTTATATTCTTGTTAATGAAAATCCTTGTGATTGAATTGTCGGCTGTTATTGTTGCTATGAAATGTGATTGTATAGTGAGATGTGGTTACGCGCCGCAATAGGAGGAATAAAGGTGATATGTGAGAAGTAATAAGGGTGGAATGTGATTGTACGGTGGGATTGGGTTGCGCGCCGCAACAGAATGTAATAAGGCTGAAATGTGATTGTACGGTGGGATCGGGTTGCGCGCCGCAACAGAACATAATAAGGCAGAAATGTGATTGTCTGGTGGGATCGGGTTGCACGCCGCAACATGAAGAAATAAGGGTGGGTTGTTGAGAAGGAATAAGGGTGGAATATGATTGTGTTGAAATAAGAATCTGTGAAAATCTCATTTGTGAGTCTCTGTATCTCTGTGCAATAACTGTTTGGTTTCGTTGACTTCCTTCTATCTGTGCATTGCTTGATTTTACTTTGAGTGAAGTTTATTTATACCTACTAGTACTATTCAATGGTACTAACGTCCCTTTTGCTAGGGGTGCTACATCTTTTATATGGATGTAGGTGGTTCTATAACAGGTAGCTCCGTCCGCCGTTAGTGGTGCCTCCTCTTCATCTCTTCAGCAGTTTTGGTGAGCCCCATTTCCTCTCGGGGCTGTGTGTGGACTATATCACTCTCTTTTGCTTATGTTGTAAAAGGTATAGTCGGGGCCTTGTTGCCGGCAAGTTTATGTAAATCTCCTAGTACTCTTAGAGGCTCCGTAGACATTGTGTGGGTTGTATACATGTATTTTGGGCAGTAGCTGTGTTCGGTCGAAATCGTGGTCCGTATTGGAAAAGTTGTATGTATTATATATATGTTTTTGGATCATCAAATGTTGAAAGTTAAAAGAGGAAATGAACTTATGTTGTAAATCGTACTTTGAACTTAAATTGGCTAATTCACATGGGACAATGTGTGTTGTAGACACGGGGCAACGCGTCGGGTAGGAAAGGCAAACCAGGTCTTCCTGACCGGGATCATTTGGTTAGGCGTCGGTCTCGTCCTTCAGTTTTGGGGCGTGACAGATTGCTTCCGCTTCGCGTCAATTGAAGCCCATGAGAAGAACTACCACGTTCATGATTTAGAGTTGGAAGTCAGTGTCCATGCATTGAAAATTTGTGGTCACTATCTCATGATAGGCTATAATCTCATACTTTAGTCGCTTATTGCATGCTAATTTACAGTATTTTAATTGAGTTAGAGCTTTAATCGCTAGTGTTTTGCACTTATTTTGTGTTTTATGACTTGTAGGAGTGATTCCCAGTGATGTATATGTTATGGAGCTAATTCGAGTGATTTGGAGATTTGAAGTCTGAGTTAAAGCCCAAGGGATTAAGCCGAGATTGAGTTCGTGGATCGAACACCATGTCTGGACATCAAAGAGTCAAGAAAAAGCCGGATTCTGAGAAAATAGTACAATCACAGCGTGTGTCGCGCCATGCCTATGTAAATTACTGCTTCCCGACATACGTTTGCAAATCACAAAGCAGACAACTCGTTGATCTTCGTCTAGCTCCCAGACTACTTACTAATAAAGGGAAAACGAATGCCCCGCGTGGCCCCATTCGACGCGCCTGTGCAATGTTTACTGAGTATTTGTCCTATTTCCTGCAGGAGAAGGTGTTTTCGTCTGGGCCCGACCCTACTTGGTATAAATACATGGAAAACATTATTTTTGAGACTTTTGACACATCTAAGACCTAAGGAGGCTAAAGAGGAGGCAGAGAAGCGAAAGCACAAGGAATTCATCATTCTATCCTCACTAAAGACAAGAGTTTGGTCGTTTTATGTTTTGTTTATATTTGTGATGAATTACTCCATATCTATAGAGTAGTTGTCTTTAGGGATTGATGAATTTGGTGTGTTGATATTTGTTTGTGGATATTAACTCTAGTTCTTATGTATTGAATCGTTTTGGATGTTTTAGTTGTCGCATCTATATTCACATGTTCATGTAATCGAGAGAGGCATTCGTTAATTCTTCTTAGTAATCGAACGAGGCTAGTTAAATTGTTGATTAAACCTAGTTAGGAGGATAAGCGAAAGAGGTTCTCCTAAAGACCAATCCACTACGAATTCTTTCATATCTCCACCGAGCTTAAATTGGTTTATATTGTGAGGTTGAGACTTAATTGAGAAAGGAGTTACTACTGAACGTTGAACTAATAATTGAGTGAATTCGAGAGACTCACTTGAACATTAGAAGTGAATTAACTAGAGTTAAATCTCAGACAATTATTTAGCACCTATCCAATCAAACCCTATTTTCTCCCATTGATATCTTCCATGCTTACTTTTGTTGTGATTGCCATAGTCAAGTAGCTCTAGATTATTAGTTAATTTTAGTTTTAATTCACATAATTCTCAATTGTTGATTATCTTGGATAGCAGTCTAGCTACAAACTGCAATAATATTGTTTCAATCCATGTGGATATGGTATTATATTACACTATATTTGACTACCGAGCATATTTAAGTGTGTGTTTTAAGCTCGCCAAATTTTGGTGACGTTGCCGGGGGATTGGCAATCAATAGTGTTTAAAATAGTTTTTTTGTCTTTTATAAATCCACTAGGCAGTGCCTAGGGCTTGTTTATATATATAAATATATATATATATATAATAAGAATAGAACAAAGTAGCATATTGTCTTACCACGTGTAAGACGATAATAAATGTCTACTACATAGGTTCTATAAATTGGGCTTGTGAGGCCCAAAATTGATATTACAAAGTGATCTAATATGATTATGAAAATCAATATCTAAAGCATGTATAAAAACTAGCCTATTACAAACATAGCCATAGTCTGCCATTACGTATCCCTTGAATATGTAATTCCCAGCACTTGTGTTGTCCAATTCCATTGCACTCAATGTCATCATGTGAATATAACAGATGCATTCCTTTGTTGTTACTAGTAGTGGAATAAGAATGTGGATATATATAGGAAATAACACTGCCCATCAGCATCTGCTCATGGTTTTTATGTATTTTCTCATCCATATTTCGAGCATGATCCTCTTCTGAGCAAATGAAATTCCTCCCAGCTTGTGTTCCTTATGTATTCTTCCTGTTAAAACTGATGGTCTGCTCTTTTTTTGCATTGTACTTCCTCTATATGGCCTTTTATAAAGCACTTCCTCGTCCAAGAACTGAATAGTCTGTGCCAACTGTGTGTTTGGCCACCCTTTGAATCTTCCATATTGTAAATGTTTGCTAGATTGTACATGAAAATAGTCATGCCAATATTCCCCCATACTGTTGCAATAACCTAGCCAATTCCAATGAAAATCCAGTTTCACACTTAGGCCTACCCTAGCTTCCCTCCCTTTGGAATGAGTACAACGTACTAATACCACCAAATAAGAGTTAGGCAAAGGATAAGGCATGACTACCTTATTGTTTTCTACAAAAACGAACACTAGGTTAGTGAAAAATATGATTCTCGTCATTTCCAAACTATGTCTGCCAATGCTGAAAAGGCAGGACACAATGTTTTCTTCGCATTCCTTGTGTTGAGTGTTGTTGTCTTCTCCAGTTGCTTCTGTGATTTCTAGCATTCCAAAGATGTTCTGCACTGACTTTGAGTGTCTCCCGGTATGTGTTGAAGTTAGATAGTCTATTGAAATGGTCCACCAAAAGGCACCACCACATACATGTATAATAGCTTCAACTTTGCACCATATGTACACGATGATCCAGTCCATTTTGAAGATAAATACGTGTGTGGCCCATTGCTGCTCTATGCCTATACTTAGGTGAATCCCTTCCTCTGCATTTGAGGTGTTAAATTGTTCTTGGTTTTCCACTCCAAACACCTCATTTGCTCTTGTTTTTACTTGCCAAAAGTACCTACTTAGCCAGGAAAAACTGGGCAAAAGAGTAGTCTTCCTTGCTTCTATGCTTTTGCCTAACTTTAACTTTCTTCCAGTGGAATGAGTGCAAAGCACTAATACCACCAACTGAAACTCCATTAAAGTATATGGCATAGACACAACAACTTCACCTGCAAAAAAGAAAATATTGTTAGTGAAAAAACTCATCACCATGCTCTCCTCCATTTGGACTTGAACATGGTAATGTATTGTGTAGCCTCCAGTTAAGTCTCCTTCAGAATCAAGGTGTTCCTTACTGCTAATTGCCTGGCTCCCTGTATGATCATATGTCCTATTAAAATGATTTTGGCTCTTGAACATTATGCCAATCATTCCACACGCATGCTTAGAAATATCCATTATGCACCAGTGTTGTAGGAAACTCAACCATCACATTTTGATCAGGTTTGTGTATGTTTTCCACAACTTATATAATTGAATTCGTATATAGCTCCCTTCCTTTTCCATTGAAGTGTTACTATGCATTTAATTAATATCCCATAACTCCCAATTTGTTTCAAGATTTGTACGCCAACAACACCAGTATACCACAATGTTTCTTGGCAGCATTTTGTTTCTCCATTCTTCTATGACTATGCCTCTCTTCAATTGCCCCTCTCCCCCAGGGGAATGAGTATTAAGTACTAATACCACCAATTGGGAGTTCATCAAAGAATATGTCATAGCGACAATACATTTCCCTAATAAGAAGAACACATTGTTAGTGAAACAATATGGACTATTTCTCGATTTGTGTGTGTCATCTTTGTGTAGGGGCCATGATAATCTTATCTGTTTGAAATAGTTTTTAGTGCTAATTCAGGAATTTATTTATTTTATTTTATTTTCCCCTTTTTTACGATTGGTGTTCTTTGACTATGCGCAGGTTGCAGGAAAAGTGGTGCATGACTCGATCTTTTGGGAAGGAATTGCTACCATATGAGCTAGAAATTGAAAAACAAATGCGACAACTGTGGAAGGAAAGAAATCTCCCTGAGAATATCGAGAATGTTGGGCTATCCTCAACCACAAATATGGCTGGAAATAGTTATGATAACGTTGATTTGGCTGCGAGAGTGGCAGCCCAACAAAGAGAAAAAACTACATGGAATGCTGAAGAAACAGCTATTAGAGATGCGCATGACATCGATGAAGAAGAGAGGGGTCACAGACTTAATCAAAATCAACTCGTGGGTGCAGAATAGTTCAGAAACATAGCTCTTGGTGCCGGGAGACCACTTGGTGATTACGCTAGACCAGTCTACAACCAAGGATTGTCAAGTATAAGACCACCTACAGTTGCAAAAAATAATTTCTAATTGAAGCAAGAGTTGCTCCAAACTCTTCAAAACTGTTGTGTCTCCAGAGTAAAGATGAACGAAGATCCAAACAACCATCTAATGGACTTCAAGGAGATTATGAACATCTTTTAATACAATGGTGTTTCACACGATGCATTTTATTTAAGGGAATTCCCCTTCACACTCAAAGATGATGCGAACCACTGGCTTCAAAGCTTGCCTCAAGGATAAATTAGAACATGGGAGGTGATACCAGAAATTTCTTGACAAATATTTCCCCTCAGCTAAAACAAGCAAGTTTAGAAGAGAGATCCATAACTTCTCCTAGAAAGATATTGAAATAGTTTTTGAAGCATGTGAGAGGTTTAGGGAGATTGTTCAAAAGTGTAAACATAGTGAAATCGAACTATGAATGCAACTTCAGGATTTTTGGGATGGCTTGACACCGGCTTCACGTCGAACATTGAGCAATGCAGTTGGAGGCCATTTGATGAAGAACACATCACATGTGATCGTCACTATTCTTGATGAATTATCTGAAGATGCAAATCAGTGACCCTCTGAAAGTGCAGAAAGATGATGAGCGACTGGAGTTCACCAAGTTGTTGCTAACACATCTGTGCAAGTACAACTTGATTCCATGGCGAAAGAGATAAGAAAGTTGAACTTAGATTCAATACCGAGTGAGACTCACGCAACTTGTGATATAAGTGGAAGAGGAAACCCTACTCATCAGTGTCAAGCCTCAACTGAGGAAGTGAATACTGTAGGGAATTATAACTTTAATGCAATGGGTCAGAGGCACCCCGATTTTTCATGGAGATCACCTGGGGGTACAGCAAATGCATGGCAACAAAATAACTATATACCCTGGGGACAAAGAGCTCATGCATACCAAAATCAGCAGAGGCATCAATTTCAGCCTCAACGGCCCATTCAACCTGGCCGAATCTTATGAAGGTATTCATTGTCAAGACGGATGAGAGGTTGGACGCTCATGGAACAACTATCAAATAATTGGGCACTGGTCTTTGAAATATGGAGATACAAGTGCGACAGATTGGTACAATATTATCTGAAAGGATCCTAGGTACTTTGCTAGCTGATATTAAAAGAAATCCCCAAAAGACGGTAAATGTTGTAACTCTGAGAAGTGGACAAGTAGTGAAAAAGCCCACTCCTATCCAAAAAGACATGCTACCTGAAAAAGAAAGTGGGAGCAGCTGGAAAATGAAGTTGATAAGAGGAAGAAAGGCAAGAAGACAACTAAGAAAAAGAAGAAGGAAGAGAATTCGAGAAGGGATGAATCTAAAGAGAGCAAGAACATGCCTGCTTTACCTTTTCCCCAAAAGCTATATAGAGAAAAGCTGGACAAGAATTGAGAGATTTTTAGATATGCTGAAACAAGTTAATGTAAATTTGCCATTCACAGAAATGCTCTCAAATTCCAGCCTGTGCTAAATTTTTGAAGGGGATACTTACGAAGAAGAGAAATATAGAAGAGACCTCGGCGGTCAAGCTCACAGAGCATTGCAGTGCAATCTTCCAAAACAAAATCCCACAAAAGTATGAAGATTCAGGGAGTTTTACTGTACCTTGCGCTTTAGGATCAATTAAATTCGGAAAGTCTTTATGTGATTTTGGTGCCTCAATTAATCTAATGCCTTTGTCTATTTACAGGAAGCTGGAGAGTGGGATTGAAGAGATAAGGTCGGTGCCTATATCTTTGCAGCTGGCAAACCAAACAACTCTGATACCTCAGGGAATACTGGAAGACGTGTTAGTTCGAGTAGATAAGTTTGTATATCCTGTAGACTTTATGGTGGTGAATATGGAGGATAATAAGGAGGTCCCTCTTATATTAGGAAGATCATTCTTAGAAACGAGTAGAGAAATCTTAGATATACACGAGAGCAAACTCATGCTTAGAGTGGGTGAGGATACTGTGACTTTGGCGATGAATGTAGAAACGGGGGTTAAAAGGAAAAGCTAGCTGCAAGTGTTGAATGGAAAGTGAAGAGCTCAAAAGAGAAGGATGCGCTGAGTGAGAAACAAAAGTGTGGGGTGTACCCCAAGTGGGGGATATGTTGTATGTATGTATGTATGTATGTATGTATGTATATTAGTATTAGTTTATATATTAGTTTTTGTTGTTTTAGTAGTTAGAGATAGATTTGTTTTTTGAAAAAACCATAAAAATCGAATTTTTTTTGATTTTTTTTTCGACGATGAATATCATTCGATAAGTTTCTTGAGGGAGTAAATTCGAAAGAAAAAGACAAAAATATTTTATTTTGTTAGGTAGTGTAATAATTCCCCCTTGGTTTTTCTTTGTGCCACAGTTCTTTTCCAAGAGTTTTGTTTGAACTGGGGGTAGTTAGTTTTTATTTTTTTTAGAAGTAGGAAACCTTGTGATATGAATGAAATTGAAGACAATATCTCCCGACTTTATTATGCCTTGAGAATAGTGAGTGCTTTAGTTGTGACTCTTAGGCTTAGTACTTTTGCATAAGTACCTTAAATTGTATAAGTTTAACTTTGCTTAACTGCTTTGAATGGAGTATCTTGATAGTTCAATATTGAGTGAGTTATGTGCCACGTGTGTGTGAGGTTTTGGTGTACTTTATGCATTGCATTTGATGTATGGAACTTGCCCCCGTGTGTTTACAATGTGAAATAGTAGTTTTATTTAGGCATTTCTTTATTGAGCCAGTTATATGCTTTTACCCACCTAATTATGATGTATCATAGTTAACCCCGTTGATCCTGTAATCCTGTTTCTTTGGTAACCACATTACAAGCCTTACCCAGATATTTGAATTGACTATTTATTTGAACCTTTTACCTCTCGTGAGGACTTGGATTTGTTATGAACTTTGTAAAAGTTGAATTGTGTTGGTTTGGATTTTGGGTGGAACTATTGAAATAAGAAGAAATGTGCATTGTTTGGAGGAAAAAAGAGCCACTTGAATTGAAAAAAAGAAAAAGAAAAAGATTAAGTGTATTGTTGTGCAAAATGTTCTTTGATAGTGGTAACTCTTTATGTAATTTTGCTTAAAGAAGTGGGAGTTAATGTAAATTGACGTGAAGGTGGAGCTATGGTTTGACATAAGTGGGGGTTTTTTAATAGTGAAATGTATGTATTAAAGTGCTTAGGGAGGTGTAGTCACTCTTATATATGAATGTATCCTACCTGTCCCACAACCTACATTGCAACCAATAAAGTCCTACATGATCCTTGACTAAATGGGCTCGATTAGTTGAGTAGTACACTACGAGAAAGCCTGTGGTTCATCTTTTGTAGCATATGAATATTATTTATGAGAGTGAGTGAATTCTTTCTATCTTGAATTCCTAATTGTTCTTAAATTTATTTTGTGTGGAATTACTCTCTATTGTGGTGAGGGAACTTGATTCATGAAAGAAAGATAATGGTATTGACCTCTGTGTTAGAGTAAGTGACCGGGTAATTAATAATGCGTGGTGCTTTTGAGTCAAATTTTCAGGCTATGATGTTACGTGATCGTGCTTAATCTATTTTAAATATTCTTGGTATGATGAGTTATTAGAGTTGTTTAAAAATGTCGTGTCTTTATGAAGTGTAGTTTGATTGCTCGAGGATGAGCAATGGTTTAAGTGTGGGGTGTAGGCTATAATCTCGTATTTTAGTCACTTATTGCACTCTAATTTACCGCACTTTAATTTAGTTTGAGCTTTAATCGCTAGTGTTTTGCATTTATTGTGTGTTTTATGCCTTGTAGGAGTGATTCTGAGTGATGTAGATGTTATGGAGATAATTTGAGTGATTTGGAGATTTGAAGTCTGAGTAAAAGCCCAAGCGATTTAACCGTGATTGCGTTCAGGGGTCGAACACCACGTCTTGATATAAAAAAGTCAAGAAAAAGACGGTTTTTGAGAAAACAGTACAACCTCGGCGCGTGGGGCCGCGCATGGCGCGCCTTGCTTGTGTAAGTTCCTGCTGCCTGACAGATTTCAATTCTCTAGATTTCCCCACTAATGCCCTGCGCGTCGCCCCATTTGGCGTGCCTGTGCAAAGTTTACAGAGAATTTGTTCTATTTCGTGCAGGAGAAGGTGTTTTCGTCTGAGCCCGATCCTACTTGGTATAAATACATGGAAAATGTTTTTTTTGCGACTTTTGACACATCTAATATCAAAGGAGGCTAAAGAGGAGGTGGAGAAGCCAAAGCCCAAGGAATTCATCATTGAATCCTCACTCAAGACAAGAGTTTGGATCATTTTATGTTTTTGTTTATATTTGTGATGAATTACTCCATATCTATGGAGTAGTTCTCTTTAGGGATTGATGAATTTGGTGTATTGATATTTGTCTGTGGATATTAACTCTAGTTTTTATGTATTAAAATATTTTGGTTGTTTTATTTGTTGCATCTATATTCATATGTCATGTAATCGAGAGAGGCATACTTGTGTTATATTTGCATTATTTTGTTGGTTTAATTCATTAATTCTTCTTAGTAATCGAAAGAGGCTAGTTGAATTCTTGATTAAACCTAGTTAGGAGGATAACCGAAAGAGGTTCTCCTAAAGACCAATCTACTACGATTCTTGCATATCTTCACCGAGCTTAAATTGGTTCATATTGTAAGATTGAGACTTAATCGATAGAGGAGTTCTATTGAACGTTGAACTAATAGTTGAATGAATTCGAGAGACTCACTTGAAAATTAGAAGTGAATTAATTGGAGTTAAATCCCAGAAAATTCTCTTGCACCTATCCAATCAACCCCTATTTTCTCCCATTGATATCTTCCCTTCTTACCTTTGTTGCGATTGTCATAGTCAAGTAGCTCTCGATTTTTTGTTAATTTTAGTTTTAACTCACATAATTCTTAATTGTTGATCATCTTGGATAACAGTCTAACTACAAACTACAATAATTCTATTTAAATCCTATCCATGTGGATACAATATTATTTTATAATGTATTCGCCTAGCGAGCATATTTAAGTGTGTGTTTTAATCCTGCCACTATCTATAAGACATGTCTTGTGAGGTATTCACAGATCATCAAGAGTCTACAACACTTGTTTAAGCAAAAGGTTCTGAACTTGAGGCAACAGAGGTGGTTAAAGCTGTTAACAAACTAATATCACCATTCTGTATCATCCCGGGAAGGCCAATATGGTATCCAATTCCTTGAGTAGAAAGGATAAGAGTATGAGTATCCTTGCATATATTTTAGTTGGATAGAGACCGTTATCATTGTATGTTCAGGCTTTGTCCAATTGGTTCATGAGGTTGGATGTTTTGGATTCTAGCTGGGTTCTTGCTTGCGTGATTTCTCGGTCTTCTTTGTATGAGTGCATCAAGGTGCGTCAGTATAAGAACCCACATTTTCTTGTTATTAGGGATACGGTGCATCATAGTGATGCCAATGAGGTTTCTATTGGATATAACGGGGTGTTGAGGATGGAGTCCGGATTTGTGTGCCCAATATGGATGGGTTCGTAAGTTGATTCTTGAGGAGGCCCACAGTTCGCGGTATTCCATTAATCCGAGTGCCGTGAAGATGTACCGGGATTTGAGGCAGCACTACTGGTGGAGAAGAATGAATAAAGATATAGTGGATTATGTGGCTCAGTATTTGAACTTTCTGGAGGCGAAGTACGAGCATAAAAGGTCGGGCAATTTGCTTCAGAGACTTGACATTCTAGAGTGGAAGTAGGAGCATATCACCATGGCTTTTGTTGTTGGAATTCCAGGGGCCTTGAAGAAATTTGACGCAGTGTGGGTAACTGTGGATAGACTGACCAAGTCGGCACACTTCATTCCGGCTGTGACTACCTTTTCTTCAGAGTGGCTAGCTCAGATCTATATCAGTGAGGTTGTCTGTCATCATGCCCCTTTTTGCTTTCTTTTAAAATTTTGAGGTCATAGAAGACCCTTTTTATACCGGTATGCCGATGTCTGTTCTCCGATTGAGGAACACAATTCACATTGCATTTCTAGAGAGCCATGCAATATGAGTTAGGCACACACTTTTAGTATAACATGATATTTCATCCCCAAATGGATGGGCAGTCCGAGCGCATCATTTAGGTCTTGGAGCATATGCTACGTTCCTGTGTTATGGATTTTGGATGTTCATGTGATTATTTTCTACCGCTTGTAGAGTTCTCCTATAACAAAATCTACCAATCTAGTATTTAGATGACTCCTTATGAGGCCTTATATGTGAGGCAATATCGTTCTCCAGTTGGTTAGTTTGAATCGGGAGAAGCTAATTTGTTGGGAACTGATTTGGTTTGGGATGCCTTGGAGAAAGTCAACTTGATTCATGATCGGCTTTGTACAACACAATCTAGGCAGAAGAGTTATGTTGATAAGAGGGTTCGTGATATAGATATTATGGTGGGAGAGAGGGTTTTGCTTAGAGTTTCACCCATGAAAGGTGTGATGAGGTTCTGGAAGAAGGGAAAATTGAGCCCTAGGTATATCAGTCCTTTTAAGATCCATGAGAGGGTTGGTGAGGTGGCCTACAGATTTATATTTCCACCCAGCTTATCGAGAGTTTTACCCGATATTCTATGTTTCCATGCTCCTGAAGCATTTGGTGATCTTTCACATGTATTTGATTTCAGCTCAGTCCAATTGGACGAGGATTTGAATTATGGTGAGGAGAGATTGGCTATCTTGGACACGCAGGTCTGAAAGTTAAGGTCAAAGAACATTGCTTCAGTGAAGATCCAACAGAGGGGTCATCTGATCTAGGAGGTGACCTGGGAGACTGAGCATGACATGCATAGTTATTATCGTCACCTTTTTGTCACTCCAGGTATGTCTATGCACGTTCAAGGACGAATGTTATTTTGAGAGGGGGAAAATATAATGACCCGACCGGCCATTTTGTGTATTTGAGCCACATTTCTCCTATTGAAGCTTCTCGTATGCGTATTTATGATTTTATGACTTGCAGGGGTGGTTATTTTTGTTTACGGAAAATTTTAGAATGATTTGGACCCTTTGGTTCTTGGTTTAGAAGCCTAAGTTAGAAATATTGACCAAAATTTGACTTTTGCAAAAATGACCACATAACGATGTTTGGATGGATCTAATAGGCTTGTATCGTGTTTTTGGACTTGGGCATATGCTCGAAATTGAATTCTGAGGTCCCTAGGTTGATTTGACTTGTTTTGCCGAAAGTTGGCAATTTGAGGTTTAGAAGTTTCCTTAAGTTTGACCGTAGGTAGACTTTGTTACTATCGAGTTCGGAATTTGTTTTTGGGACTTGGAATAGGTTTATTTTTCTATTTGGAACTATTTTGAAAATTTTGGTGTAATTTGGAGTTAGTTTGATAAGATTCGGACGCTTGGTTGCAATTCTAGAGGTTCTTTAGATTTCTTTTGAAATTCATGTGTTTTGATGTCCGGTTCGTGGTTCAAGATATTATTTTAGTGTTTTGATTGTGCAAGCAAGATCGTATGATATTATTAGACTTGTGTGGATATTTGGTTTGGAGCCCCGAGGGCTCAGGTGAGTTTTTGATGTGTTCCAGAACGATTTTGAGTTGGTTCAGGTTTGCTGGTGCGCCGGTGCTTCAGTTATCGCAATTGCGATCACCAACATCGTAATTGCGATCATATCACAGGGGTATTAAGTGTGTCATTTGCGTTACCTTGATTGCATTTGCAAAGTGTAGGCTAGGCTGGGTAGTTTCACAATTATGACAAATTGGTCGCATTTGTGATGGAAGCAGGCTTCGCAAATGCGAAGCTAGTGTCGCATTTGCAACACCCTTTAGGCTGTCAGGTACCACAATTGTGAGTCCTTCGCAATTGTGAGGGTTCGTAATTTCCAACCTAGGGTCGCAAATTCGACGTCCGCACCTGAACAAAAGGGTTGGGTAGTCGAGATTTGATCTCATTTCTCTCATTTTCGAACCTTAGACTCTAGGGGTGCTTATCGGACGGACAATTACGCTTAACAGTTTGACTTATCAGTTATCGAATTATAAATGTAGTAATCCGCTACCCATGCAATAAGATAATGGGAAGATTGGTATCTAATTAATGATTATCGGGCGGTTATCGAGTAGATTATCGGCTAAATCAAATAGAAATTTTTTGAACAATCAATACCAAATGGGTGAAGAATAAAAATAGAAAGTCTACCTTGACTCTACTGTCTAGTGATAGAGTCTACCTTTTCGAGGAAAAATTCTCCCTTGAACCCATCGAGAGATTGTGATACGCTTTTTGTTGTCTCTTCTCTTAAATCTGTATCTTAGGGCTTGTAGTCAATCAAAATCAATTTGAAGCGAATGTTCTTGGTCGATTGGTTCTACGGAGTTCTTGCATCGCTTGGTCTGTGACAGAAAGAGTCTAAGATCTTTTTTTTAGCCTTTGATAATGCTGTAAAACTACAACAATAGACTTTTTCTCTAGAGAGTAGAGACAACTACCACAGTGTTTCAATGATACTTTATATACATAGGGGTAATATTATAAAAGTAAAAATTCTTAACTGGTTAACGGTTTATCCGATAAGAAAATTGAGTTATCCACCCCCAAACCGTTAAGGCGTTAATTATAAAATCTCAATCCGTTCACCATCCATTATCCCGATAATGCGATACCAATAAGCCAATAAGCTATCAGTTCGGTTCGGTTAACAATTTTGATTCGATTTTGAACAGCCCTACTAGACTCGATAGGAGGCGATTTGGAGTGGGGATTTTCACCTACAATCACGCGTAAATGATTTTGATCAATTTTCAACTATATTACATGATTATATATGAGATTTGACATCAAATTCATGATAATATGAGATAAATTTTGGGTATTTTTGTCTATGATTTGAAAAATGAAAATTGGGATTTGAGAGTCAAATTGGACTCGGACTTGAAAATAAAACACATATATGGACTCGTAGGGTTATGTCGGGATCTACCCTTGGACACGGATTTTGGCCATGCGTGCCCGGGATGGACTTTTGCTGACTTTTGGGGAATTGCATAAAGATCATAACTTTATTAGTCGTAATTGGTTTCTCCTGCGTTGCTTGAAGATATTAACTGTTTTTGTTTAGATTTGATCCATGTAGAGGTGAATTTTAAAGAAAAAGCTATTTTGAGTGTTGATTTGGCCTAGTTGAGGTAAGTGTCTTGCCTAACTGTATGTGGGAGAAATACCCCTTAGTATTGGGTTTGATTGTACTATTTGCACTATGTGAAAGATGTTTACATGAGGTGACGAGCATGTACACAGGCTTATATGTGAAAATTGATCGATTTAGGCTCATAGTTTAATCATAAGCATCTAGTTGAAGTTGTTATAAGTCGTTCTATCTTTCATTGTCAAGTTTATTCTTACATGCTTTAATTGAAATTGTCATTATATGTTCTAGTTTCCATTGTTGAGGTTGCTCTTACATTCATTCATTAGTAGTTGTTGTTACATTCCATTTTTTCCATTGTTGAGTTATTCTCATGCATTTAGACTTAGTTGCTATTTCATGCTATCTCTTTCATTGTTAAGCTTATGTTATGCACTTGAACTAGAAGTTTTCATTCCATGGGAATACCTTCATTTTAAATTATTGAAGTTGTAGTTTTGAAAGCTATTAACACATTGAGGTTGAAGTTTTTGATTATTGTGATATCGTTCCTCGTTGAATTATTTCTCATTAATTTTGTTATTAGTGAGATTCTTGTACACATTGTGGGTGAGTCTTGGGCTATGTGTTATGGTGACATTAGTATTGTTGATATTGGCAATGTTGTGGTATATGGAGATGTGTGGTGCGAGTTGATTATTGTGTTGTGATATTGATGTGCATGCGGCGCTATAAGGATAGGGGTTGATGCACTTGTGGCGAGGTAAGATGGGATTTATACGCGTGTTGTTAGTAAGGAAATTACTTGAAGCCACACAGTGAGATAAGGGGGCTAAAGCATATGTTTCTATTTCAGGAAATTTTTTTTAAAAAATAAATATAAATGCAAGGCTCAACGGCGATATAAGGAAGATTGTGATTGTAAATTGTGAATTATGGTGCCTCAGATGTGATTCTTGTTGTACATTCAATATTGAAAAGGCTTGTTGTTATTTCTTCATTTGTTTTACTTGTATTTTGACTGTATTTAATTACTTCTTGTTCTTATCATATGCTCATTTTGTATTTTCCTTTATTGCTTTAATTTCCGCTGTTAGTTTTATATCATCAAACTATTTTGTTGTCATTTATCTCTTTTTTTCTGTTATATTAATATTTTGCACGGGTTTCTATGTCTAGTAGGTGTCTTGACCTGGTCTCGTCACTACTGTCCAAGGTTAGACTTGATACTTACTGGGTACCATTGTGGTGTACTCATGCTACGCTTCTGGATATTATTATGCAAATCCAAGTACTAAATCTCGTGCTAGATGTTAGTGAGCTGAGCCAGATATATTAGAGACTTCAAGGTATGCATGCTTGACGCTCGCAGTCCTAAGAGTCACCTTCTATTATTGCCTTGCTACTGTTTATATTCTTATCAAACAATATTGTATATTGTATTCTGCTTTTGCTTATGTTATGGTACTTTTCAGCATTCATTAATATTTAATGTGGTATTTTGTTATGTTGATGTTGCTATGTGTTAGGCTTACCTAGTCCTAGGAACTAGGTGCCATCAGGATCATTAAGGTGGGAT
This sequence comes from Nicotiana undulata, assembly GCA_005239495.1. Classification (NCBI taxonomy): domain Eukaryota; kingdom Viridiplantae; phylum Streptophyta; class Magnoliopsida; order Solanales; family Solanaceae; genus Nicotiana; species Nicotiana undulata. Next base: position 17,773 of record MDKH01019176.1, read on the forward strand.
TTTGTGTCATGACATATACATCTCTATATCTCTTGGATGAATAGAATACCACACCTATGAGCCTCGTCAAGGATTACCTCCCTTGAACCATCATCGTGGAAATGCAACTCCGACCTTGAAGTTGCAACACACTATCCACACTAAGGACCACATACTTAGCACTACCTTTCAACAGCAAATGGAATTCATCATACTGACGAACCTTAATGCGCTCAAACAAGGATGACTGCGCAATAACACAAAAGGTAAGATCTCTACTAAGACTAGAAATACACATCTTGCAAATCAATCGACCAAGACCTGAACATCCATAGCCCGAATGCCTTGCCTCCTATGGAACAAATGCCAAAGTCCAAATCGTGAACCGGATAATAATTCTCATGAGTGTAACGATCCGACCGGTCATTTTGAGAATTTGCATTTCGTTCAACCATTTGAAGTGTTGAGTATCTTCTTATGATGTATTATGACTCATGTGAATCGTCGGTCTAGGTTTTCAGGTGGTTCAAAATTAGTTTGGAAGAATTAATTTCATGATTGAAGCTTTAAGTTGGAAGAGTTGACTAAGTTTGAATTTTTAGTATTTGACCTCGGATCGGAGTTTTGATGGTTCCGTCAGGTCCGGGGAGTGATTTCGAACTTGGGCGTATGCCCGAATTTGCATTTGGATATCTCTAGAAGATTTCAACACTAATTGGCAAAAGATAAAAATTTAAAGGTTTGGAATATTCATAGGTTTGACCGGGGGTTGACTTTGATGATATCGAGTTCAGATTGTGGTTCCTGGAATTTTAATAGCTTTGTTATTTCATTTGAGACTTGTGTGCAGAGTTTGAGTTCATTCCAAGTTGATTTGATATGGTTCTGCACGAGCTTTGGAAGTTGGAAGTTCAAAAGTTCATTAAGTTCGATTTTGGGAACGATTCATGCTTTTAATATTGCTATGCGTGATTTGAGCCATGAGTAGGTCTGTGCTATGTTATTGGGTTTGCTTGAATGTTTGAACAGGGTCCCGTGGGGCTCGAGCATGATTCATATTGATTTCGGCCATTTTTATTTATAATTGCATTGTTGGGTTTTGCTGGTGTCTGGGCACCAAATGATCTATGCGATCGCGAAGTAGGAGGTGCCATCGCATAAGGGAAAACTCTAGAGCTCGGAAGTTTCTTAATCGCGGTCGCAATTGGATGACCATGTTCACGTAGCTTGGTGTTGGTTACTGTACGCGTTCGCATAGAGTTGAGGCGGGAAGAAGGGAGCTGGAAATTCTTCAACGCGTTCGCGTAAGATGGGACACGTTCGTGAAGGTTGGGTGCCTGTGTGCTTCGTGTTTGCATTGTCTGTGTCGCAGAGCATTTGGGTGGCAGTGTTACTTGTTCTCCGCGATCGCGAAGGTTTCTCTACGATCACGATGATTATTCCCGGGAAAAGAATATAAAGCACTATATTTCGGAGCTTTCGGCCATTTTTTCATATTTGGAGCTGTGGTGCTCGGATTAAGACGGTTCTAGGCTATTTTTATCATATGGATTGGGGTAAGTGTTCTCTACTTGATTTTGATTATATTCCATGAATCTATCTTCGTTTTTGGCATTTGATTGATGATTTCAAGAAAGAAATGGGGAGTTTTTGTCTAAGATTTCATAAAGTGAATTTTTGAGTTTTGAACATCAATTCGGAGTCAAATTTGGATGAAACTAGTATGGTTGGACTCGTAATTGAATGAGTTGTCGAATTTATGAAATATTTTTGGGTTTCCAGGTGCGGGCTCGGGTTTGACCTTTTTGTTGACTTTTGGACTTTTGATTAATGATTTAACCTTTATCGATTGGGTATGTTTCCTTAGGCATTATTTGATGTATTTGAGTTACTTTTTGGCTAGTTTCGAGCCGTTTAGAGGTTGATAGGCGTGAGATGGCATTTCTAGAGTATTGTTTGGCTTTCTCGGTATTAGTTTTGCCTTGTTCAAGGTATGTAACACTTCTAAACTTGGTATAGAAGGTATGAACCCCTGAAATACGCGTTATGTGATTCGTGTTGAGGTGATGCACATGCTAGGTGACGGGAGTGTGGGCGTGTACTATAGTGATTGTGACTCCGTCAATCCCGCGAAACTATTTAGTCACTGAATCTATCTATTACTCATGTCTACTCTATGTGTTAGAGAATTTAAGCTTTGATTTATGTTAGAAATCATGTTTCGGCTATGTGATGGTACTATTGGGAACCACACCGATCATTCTTTTGTTGTTGAGAAATCATGTCTACTCTATGCATTTCCTCATGCTACATGATTTTGCGACAATCATGACTTCACATGCACATTGACATGTAGGCATATAGATGTACTTCCTCATGCTATCTGAGAATGAAATATCTTATCTGTTGTTGAAAGGTTTTGTGAAAAATCACAGTTTTCTCATTTACTCATATTTTGGTGATTTCGATTAAAGATTTGTGTTTTATAGAAAAGCATGCCAATTTTCTGTAACTTTGAACAAGCAAATCATAATATCTTTGAGTTATTGCTTATACTGTTTTTATCTTATTATTATGAGTATTTCTTGGCTATTGGTGTTGAACTCTAACTGTTGTCCAGGCTTGTCACTACTTTCAACCTAAGATTAGGTTTGTTACTTATTAAGTACATGGCGTCGGTTGTACTCATACTATACTTCTGCACCTTGTGTGCAGATTTTGGAGATGATGTTGTTGTGTGAGGCGAGAGATAGCATTGAAGATGTACGTGCGTTCCGATTATAGCTTCCTCTTATTCCTGGTAGCTTTAGATTATAAATCTGTTTATGTACGTTTTGAACAGATGATGTATTTATTTCATATCAGCTTTGTAAATGTCATGACCCAAAATTTCTAACTAGCGGTGATGGCACCTTATCCAACCCCGCTAGGTAAGCCAAATAGTAGCAATCCAACTCAAATGAGATTAACTGAGAAAAATAATGATAATATATCGAACGTTTACCTCAAGAATACTCAAAGACTTGAGTACAAATTATGAGCTTCTAAGATTTATAGTTTATAACATTTTTATGAAATTAATACATCATCAATTTGAAATATACATGAACAAATTAATAATTCTTAAGCTACCAAGAACAGGAGGCAGCTATGACCAGAACACATGTACATCTTCATCGCCAACTCCCGCCATACACAACAACATCAACAACCGACATCTGCACGCTAGGTGTAGAAGTGTAGTATGAGTACAATCGACCCCGTGTACTCAATAAGTAACAAACTTAACCTTAGGTTGAAAGTAGTGATGAGCTTGGACAACTGTCAGACTCCAACACCAACACCAACAAACAGGAACAACTCGTAACAATGTAATGAAAATCGTGCAAATAATACTCAAAGATGGATGCTCAACTCGTTCATAGTTACGGAAAATAGGCATGCTTCTCAGGTATAACTGTAAAACCCAAACCATTCATCAAAATCACCAAAAATGCGAGTATATTAGAAAACTATGATTTTTCCCAAAAACTTTCAACAACACATAATATTTTTCATTATCAGATGGCATGAGGAATGTACATCTCTATGCCTACATGTCAATATGCATGTGAAGTATAAATTTCACAATACCATATAGCATAAGGAAATGCATCTCTATGCACACATGTCAAGTGTGCATGTCAAATGCAGTGCATCACAATGATAGACTCATGTGCTCATGCTCTCGGAACACTCAACCTCACTCAGCACGCTCAATCACTCAGTCCTCCGAGTCACTCAGTCATCCCATTCACTTAATCCTCCTAGTCACTCAGTCCTCCTAGTTACTCAGTCCTCCTAGTCACTCAATCCTCCCAATAACTTGGCACTCACACTCGCACTCCGCACTTGCACTTAGTAGGTACCTACGCTCATTGCTGGTATGTTAGACTCCGGAGAGGCGGATCCTACCCAAGCGCTTATATAAGCCAATCATGGCATGAATCAATAAAGCCTGTTGCGATGTGTAACCCGATCCCATAAATATTACTTACAATCAGGACCTCGGCCTCATTTAGTCATCATCCTCTCCATTATCTCGACCTCACCAAATCTTATACCAATCAGCCCAAAAAATGATAACATGATGTGAGACATATAATAACAGAGACTAAGATATGATATGAAAACGAATAAGTATGACTATGTATGCAGTTGCAATTTAAGTAAATAACTCAACAAGACAAATATCCTTAGTGGGTCCCAACATGATAAGCATAAAGCCTAAACATGGTTTCTAACATGGATCACATCTCAATTACTTTAGCGCTTAGAAATTTCATGGATAGAAACAAGATTAGGTCAGTACACAGTACGGCAGAATCAATCGAGTCATAATTCACACGGTGCACGCCCACACGCCCGTCACCTAGCATGTGCACCACCTTAACACCAAACACATAACACGTACATTCAGAGGTTCATACCCTCAACACCAAGTTTAGAAGTGTTACTTACCTCGAACAAGCCGAATCTAGAAACACCATCTCGCGCATACTGACCTCCGAACGACTCGAAATTAGTCAAAGAAACTCAAGAACATCAAATAATACCAAAAGAAACCAACCCAATCGATAAAGGTCGAATCTTTAATCGAAGCCCAAAACCAACAAAAAGTCTAACCCCCGGCCCGCACCTCGTAACCCAAAGAACTCACAAAAATTGACAACCCATTCAATTACAATCCCAACCATAATAGTTTTGCTCAAATCCGACTGCGAATCATGCTCAAAACTTAAAAATTCATTTTATGAAATTTAAGACAAAAACACCCAATGCTTCTTTTGAACCCATCAACCGAATGCCAAAAAAGGAAGATATATTCATGAAATATAATCAAAAGCAAGTAGAGAACACTTACCCCAACCCATATGGTAAAAATCGCTTCAAAATCATCTCAATCCGAGCTTTATAGCTCCAAATATACAAAAATGGCTGAAACCCTGAATATAGAGTACCTATAATCACTGGACAAATTAATGAATCGCGATCGCAAAGAAGAAAAGTGCACTTCCCCAGAAATACTCTATGCGATCGTGGAACGACCATTACGACCACGAACAAGAAAAGCCACTGCTACCAAAATGCAATAAGTGTTCACGATACTAGCCATGCAAACACGATGACTACATACGCCAAAGCTCTGCGAACACGACCCATTTAACGCGATCGCATTGAAGAGTTCTCTAGCTCTGAGCTACCCATTCTTAACACTACGCGACCACAGTTCCTTATCTGCGAACGCGGTTCTCAAGCTCTCCTTACTACACGAACGCGTTCTTCATGTCGTGATCGCGATGAAGAAAGTGCCCAACTCTAGATTTCCTCTACGCAGTCGCATCTCCATCTTCGTGATCGCGAAGGACAATCAAGGCATCATAAACCAGAAGAAACCAATGATGAAAACATGGAGAAATATGGTACAAAATCAATCTAAAACACGCCCGAGCCCCTAAGAACCCCGTCCGAACATGCCAACAATTCCTATAATATAACACGGACCTACTCGATGCCTCAAATCATGCATAATAACATCAAAACCATGAATCACACCTCAAATCGAACTTAATGAACTTTTGAACTTTCAACTTCCAAAATCGGTGTTGAACCATATCAAATCAACTCGGAACGAGCTCAAAGTTTGCACACAAGTTCCAAATGACATAATGAAGCTATTCAAATTTCCAGAACCACAATTCGAACCCAATATCATCAAAGTCAACGGCCGGTCAAACTTATGAACATTCCAAACCTTGAAATTTCAAACTTTCGCCAATAAGTGTCGAAACCTTCTAGAAATATCCAAATGTAAATCCGGGCATACACCCAAGTCCAAAGTCGCCATCCGGACCTAACAGATTCATCAAAACTCCGATCTGATGTCAAATAATATAATGTCAAGCTTGGTCAACTCTTCTAAATGTGGAGCTCGTTCTCTCGTCTCACAAGAACCAAAGCCAAATCCTAAGACGATTTTCGATATTATTCTCCCAAACATATTGTAATCAAATCCGATGGTACCCCTTCTAGGTCCAACGACCTCATCTCATCAAATACAACCACTCTACTGACATGCCACACCAATACAACCTTAATCCATAACCCGTGCACCAATACATAACAATTCAAATACACCCAAAAATTAAAAATGACTCATATGATAGAATCGTCCCGCAAGCTCAAAAAACACCACCACAACCGCAATACTACGAAGCCATCATATATAGTAGAACCAAAGCACACGAATCTAACACAAAGGATCATATCCCAGCATAGCTCTGCTGTAATGCGTAACCCATCCAAACACCAGTCCAGATGAAATACCTCAAGCCACCATGCTCAAAATCAATAGCTACAGGCTATTTCGACATCAAGTACACAAATTCATGGCCATAACCATAGAGAAGCAAATAACACAATATACCACAACCTAGAAAGAGCGTAACCAAGGCGTAATCAACCATTCAACACCCCAAAAAGCATCTCGCTCGAATTCTGCTATAAAGCCCAAATAGAACTTCACCATGTGTGCATATAACCAACAAATCACAACCCCTTATAGCATAGAAGAGTAACACATAGCACATATCAGAACACGAACAAGCTCAACTCAAACCGAATGATACACCTTTCAGCAGTATTGATGCCGAGTCAACAAATCCGACCCGATGTAGAATACACATCCTCATTGGGCGTACCAATGGGCCCCCAAATCAATTTCGGTCATCCCCAAATGGATAAATAGCCCTCCAAAAGTCCACAATGATCTAACCATTATACGTACCACCATATAGATAACTTTGGCCACATCTTCACAGTCTGCAACCCCGAAACAATCTGTTTCTGAGTATTCCCAGTCTTCAAATCCATAAAATACTTGAATCACCATAATCGATCCCAACTCCATCACTCGAATGACTAACACATCTATCATAAATAATCATTCCCAGGAGAAATAATTCTATAATTCTTCAATGCCACTCAGTAAATTCGAAACATTAGTAGTCTATCAACCAGGGGAGTACAACAATACCAATGAAGTATCCGTAATATAAAACACAACACGCCTTCTCAATGCGCCCTTCTCAGGCGATACCAAGTAGTAATAACATTCAACTAGTCATATGAAACTAACTATGTTGTCTATGAATTCCTAACCTCCCCTTTAAAAACATAACCGTAACCTTGCACGTGCAAATCTCAATCCCACATAACATACCACATCTATCATGACATCATACGAAAATCACAAGAATCTCATAATCAACTTTGAGTCACCAAAATACAAACCCGATAAGCCAGAAACCTTCCATTTGATTCCATCCAGGAGAAAATCACAAATACACAACATACTCCTCACACTGGTAGGAAATATCCATCTCAAACCGGGGTAGAAACAATCGGGAACTCTTCGAAACCCATTTGCACATAACCAAGCCATCAAAATTGAATCTCTCTAACTCAACCAAGCCGCGCAGGTCGCCAAACCCAAGAGTATTGCCACAAAACACCTATAGAGACTTACCACATCATAAGTAACCAAAGAAACGATCAAATCCATTACCATGCTAATCCAATCTACTACCAACCTATCATATTTCTCCAAGTTCCTTCTGAATTACCCTTAAGGTTATGCTTCTCCTTGCCAGAACACTCTGAAGAGATCCTAGAATAACACCACACCGCTCTTAGGCCCATAAGATGTTGTATTCCCTCTTAAGCACCCCCAGAGTACCACAACCGAGACACCCACTCTTAAAAAACCTTATGTGAATTTAAAAGTGCTCCTTTTACCTTTATTATACTGAGATGTAGAATCTGTAGTCATACAAAAATGCCGCAATTCCTGGCATCATCCAATGAAAATCTCAGATCATAGCCATATACAAATCCAAAAAATCCTCAAATGCCACATATGAATCTTAAAATCTTTAGAAACTCCTCGAGAGTCACCCACTCTGCTCAAATCTCAATTAAACCTCCCAATGGGGTGAGAAACCTATGCCTTATTAGCAGAACAACGCCCAAAAAAGTAACCCCGCCTTAATGCAATCGAGCAAGTTCCTACTCAATGTGCACTACATCCTTCACGAATAACAACTCAATCATTCCATGATTCCCATATACCCATAAGTGTAATACACTATGCATCCAGAAATTTAACTTAAGTCATCCTCAAGATAACATCTCAAATATAATCGATCCACAAGTATGCTTCTGACCGAAACCAAAACGACACATAATCACGCAATCAAATCGTCGACAACAGACTCCCTCACTTAGCTCAAAGCCATAGAATAAAAAATATGATAACTTACCATACCTGTACTCTATTACTGCTATAATCCCGCAGTGAGTTTCAACTAAATTCTTCATAAAGTCATGCAACACAAACCATAAAATACATCACTTATCTACTAAGCTCACAGTCATCCTCGTGACAGTCAAGTCAATGTTCTCAACCAATCAAAACTCAAATAACAACACATATAAACCACTAGTATAAAAGAAACCTTCCATACAACATCATTAGGATCATACATTCGTGGATTACCCCGCAGGTGATAACCCACCTAATTAGCCTCAAACCGACATCTTTATATACCATTTCACAACCGCAATCACTACGTAATCACTTAATCTTCCTGAGTTTGAACATTTCCACAAGGCATGGGAATCTACTTCGTTCCACAAATAAACGACATGAAATTTCCCTCAACACGATCAAAACTCGAGACTATACACCACATCAAGACAGAATTCAAGCATCCCATTGTCTTTTACACATCCCAAGCAAAATCTTTCCGTCATATAAAAAACCATATGAGCGCTTACCGCAGTCACGTCATACTCATCACATAGCCATCCAACCACTCACCGAGCCATAAAGCCCAATCATAGGGACACTATCGGACATATGAGTCCAAAAGCACATGCTTACACAACTGAACTACCGAGCCAAAGTTGTGTTCTAAACCTGGCCTCTAGTATTCCAAACTGACCCATCGCCAAAACACAGAAAACACATCTCGCACCTCATCCATATAATTATAAGTCACCGATGTACAACTGATATTGAGCGCTCCCATAAGCATACCGGTGAGTGGTAGGAATTCATAGAGATACGCTTCAAGCTAAATCAATGTTTCACGATAAGGAAAGAAAGATGGGAAGTTTATCCTAGAAGCCGCGTAGCCTCTCAAAAATACACATGGATGTCATCAAACATATGAACCTAGATCTCTGATACCAACTTGTCATGACCCAAAATTTCCAACTAGTCATGATGGCACCTAATCCAACCCGATAGGTAAGCCAAATAGTAGCAATCCAACTCAAATGAGTTTAACTAAGAAAAATAGTGATAACATACTGAACTTTTACACAAAGAATATCAAGACTGGTAGTACAAATCATGACCTTCTAAGATTTAGAATTTACAAAGCTGGTGTGAAATAAATACATCATCTGTTTGAAATATACATGAACAAATTAATAATTCTAAAGCTACCAAGAACAACAGGCAGTTATGACCGGAACATAGGTATATCTTTAATGCCAACTCCCGCTATACACATCAACATCCACATCCAAAAACTGCACGCAGGGTGCAGAAATGTAGTATGAGTACAACCGACCCCATGTACTCAATAAGTAACAAACCTAACCTTAGGTTGAAAGTACTGACGAGCTTGGACAACGACCATTGTCCAACACCAATGGTCAGGAACAACTCGTAACAATATAATGAAAACCGCACAAATATTACTCAAAGATATGATGCTCAACTCGTTCACAGTTACTGAAAATAGGCTTGCTTCTCAGGTATAACAGTAAAACCCAAATGTTTCACGGAAATCACAAAAAATTTGAGTATACCAAAAAACTATGATATTTCCCAAAACCTTTCAACAAAAGATAAGATGCTTCATTATTAGATGTCAGGAGAAAAGTACATCTCTATGACTACATGTTAATATGCATGTGAAGTCATGAATGTCACAATACCGTACATCATGAGGAAATACATCTCTATGCCCGTATGTCAAGTGTGCATGTCAAATGCAATGGGTCACAGTGATATACTCATGTGCTCATTCTCTTGAAACCGCCAATCTCACTCAGCACGCTCAATTACTCAGTCCTCCTAGTCACTCACTCCTCCCAGTCCCTCACTCCTCTTAATCACTCAATCCTCCCAATCACTCGGCACTCGTACTCGCACTCTGCACTCGCCCTCAGTAGGTACATGCGCTCACTACTGGTATGTCAGACTCCGGAAGGGCGGATCCTACACAAGCGCTAATATAAGCCAATCATGGCATGAATCAATAAAGCCTGTTGTGGCGTGCAACCCGATCCCATAAATATCATTCACAATCAGGCCCTCAGACTCACTTAGTCGTCATCCTCTCCAGTCTCCCGTCTTCACAAAATCTCATGCAAATCGGCCCAAAAATTGATAACATGATGTGAGACATATAATGACAGAGACTGAGATATGATATGAAAATTAATGAGTATGACTAAGTATGTAGTTGCAATTTAAGCAAATAAATCAACAGTAGAAATAACCTCAGTGGGTCCCAACAGGATATGGATCACAACTCAATTACTCGAGCGCGTAGAAATTTCATGGATAGAGACAAGATTAGGTCACTACACAGTACCACAGAATCAATCAAGTCATAATTCACATGGTGCACGCCCATACGCCCGTCACCTAGCATGTGCGCCACCCTAACACCAAATACATAACACGTACATTCATGGGTTAATACCCTCAGCACCTAGTTTAGAAGTGTTACCTACCTCGAACAAGCTTAATCCAATACCGAGCAATACAAATAATATTCTAGAAGCACCATCCCGCGTATACCGACCTCGGAACGGCCCAAAACTAGAAAAAAGCAACTCGAGATAATCAAATAATGCCAAAGGAACCAAACCTAATCGATAAAGGTCAAATCTTTAATCAAAATCCCAAAGTCAACAAAAAGGTCAAACCCTGGGCCCGCACCTCTAAACCTGAAAAAAAAAACTCACAAAATATGGCAACCCATTCAATTATGAGTCCAACCATAGTAGTTTCACTCAAATCCAACTCCGTATCGATGCTCAAAACTCGAAAATTTACTTTATGAAATTTTAGACACCCCCCCCCCCCCCCCCCCCAATTTCTCTATTGAAATCATCAACAAAATGCAAAACACTAAGATAAATTCATGAAATATAATTTAAAAAAAAGAGTAGCGAACACTTACCCAAATCCATATGGTGAAAATCACTTCAAAATTCATCTCAATCCGAGCTCCATCACTCCAAATACGCAAAAATGGCCGAAACCACCGAAAATAGAGTACTTATAATCACTGGACAAATTAATGAATCACGATCGCAGAAATACCATCGTGATCGCAAAGAAATGTACTGCCCTATAAATACTCAATGTGATCACGGAACAACCATCGCAATAGCGAAGAACAAAAGCCACTGCTACCAAAATGCAATACGCATTAGTGATACTAGCCATGCATACACGGAGACCACATTCAATGCTCCGCAAACGCGACCCATTTAACGCGATCGCATTGAAGAGTTCTCCAGCTCTCAGCTACACAGTCTCAACACTACGGGAAAATAATTCATCATCCGCAAACGCGGTTCTCAAGCTCACCTAACTACGCGAACGCGTTCTTTAGGTCGCGACCGCGATGAAGAAAGTGCCCAGCTCTAGACTTCCTCTGTGAGATCGCATCCCCATCTTCGCAATCGCGAAGGACAATTGAGGCATCAGAAACTAGCAATGAAAACATGAAGAAATATGGTCGAAACCCCATCCGAACATGCCAACAAGTCCTATAACATAACACGGACCTACTAGAGGCCTTAAATCACACATAAAAATATCAAAACCATGAGTCACACCTCAAATCTAACTTAATGAACTTTTGAACTTTCAACTTCCGAAACTCGAACCGAACCATATCAAATCAACCCGGAATGAACTCAAATTTTTCACACAAGTACCAAATGACATAACGAAGCTATTTGAATTCCCAGAACCACAATCCGAACCCGATATCATCAATGTTAACTCTCGGTCAAACTTATGAACATTCCAAATCTTCAAATTTCCAACTTTCGCCAATAAGTGCCGAAACCTTCTAGAATTATCCAAATGCAAATTCGGGCATACACCCAAGTCCAAAGTCACCAATCGGACCTAGCAAAATCATCAAAACTCCGATCCGAGGTCAAATACTAAAAAGTCAATATTGGTCAACTCTTCCAACTTAAAGCTTCATTACGGAATTCATTATTCCAAACTAATTTTGAAATACTTGAAAACCAAAACCAATGATACACACAAGTCATAATACATCATACGCAGCTGCTCATGCCCTCAACCACCGAGCGAAGAGTACTCAAAACAACTAGCCAGATCGTTACAATAAACTCCAAGTCTTAAAAGCTCATGATTTGTACTACTAGTAGTTGGGGAGTTGTACAAAATTTTGTTATTTCATTTTTGACTCTTATCATTATCATTATATTGTGGTTTATTGTTAATTGTCTTACCTAGTGGTTTGAGTTAGGTGTAATTATGACTAGTTGGATTATGGATCGTGACGATGGGGATGCTATGACCGCAAGCTTAATCAATCACCCTACCATTCTTCACATACACCACGTCAAGACCAACATATGGATCATCACATTACACTCTATAATTCCCCAAACCCTTGGGCACAACCAACATTGGGGCTACAATAGACGGGAGCCCCTCCGTGAAAATAATATCTTGCACCATAATTGTATTATCATCAAAGCTTGCTGGTGCCCAACTGATATCGAGTACTCAAAATTATGTACAAATGAGTATGAAAGAACTGAAAATATAGGCTTAAAGCCAAGCTAAAGTTTCACGATAAGGAATCAAGAAAGGGGGAAGTTTCCTAAAGCCCTATAGGCTCTTAAAGATAAGTATAGACGTCTCCATACCAATCTGCAAGAATCTACCATGCTTGAACATGACTCGTGAGACTTTTATGAACCTAGTGCTCTAATATCAACTTTTCATGACCCGAATTTCCACCAGAGTCGTGATGGAGCCTAACACAACTAGCTAGGCAAGACAACAACAAACATGCAGAGATAAACTTTAATAATAATAAGAAATAGTCTCAAACAGGGGAATTGTATAAATAAATAAAGCATAATGTCAACACAACTAAAATCAACCAAAAATCTGGTGTCACTGAGTACATGATCTATACAAAATAGATAAATAAATACAAGGCATCTACCACCGCAACGCAGGTACATCTTCAAATCCAGCTCCCATCGAACACAACAGCTTCGGTATCCAACAACTGCATTCAAGGTGAAAAAGTGTAGTATGAGTACAACCGACCCCATGTACTCAATAAGTAACAAATCTAACCTTAGGTTGAAAGTGGTGACGAATTGGGACAAGGGTCCGAGTCCAACTCCAGTAACAAGAAACAGTTCATAACAAAATAATAAAGAAGGTATAGAATATAGCTCAGCTTGTTGACATTTACGAAAAATAGGCATGATTTCCAAGTATAGCAATGAATCTCAAACCCTTCACGAAAAACACTAAAGATATGTGTAAGTTTGAAAACTGTGATTTTTCCCAAAAGTATTCAACAACAACTAGGAAGTCTCATTATCATATGGCATGAGGAAAGTACATTTATATGCACACATGTCAATGTGCATGTAAATGTCATAGATGTCGCAAAACCGTGTAACATGAGGGAATGCATCTCTATGCCTATGTTCCAAGTATACATGTTAATGCAATGCATCACAGTGATGAACTCATGTACCCACACTCTTAGAGTATTCCATCTCCACTCATCACACTCAATAACTCAACGCACTCGGTCACTCAGCATTGTACGATACCTACTGCGGCACGCAACCCGATCCCACCATAAATCAATAGATCATGCGCTCACTATGGGTGTGCAGACACCGGAGGGGCTCCTTAAGACCAAGTGCCATATCAAGCCAATCGTGGCATAAATAAATGAAACAAGTTGCGGCGTACAACCCAATCTCGTATGTGTGTGTGTGTGTGTGTGTATATATATATATATATATATATATATATCATAAGGCTTGTTGCGGCATGCAATCCGATCCACACATATACAACTATAAGGCTCGTTGCGGCGTGCAACCCTATCCACACATATACATCCATAAGGTTCGCTGTGGCGTGCAAACCGATCCACACACATACAGCCATAAGGTTCGTTGTGGCATGCTACCCGATCCACACATATACAGCCATAAGGTTCGTTGTGGCGTGCAACCTGATCCACACATATAAAGTCATGAGGCTCGTTCCGGTGTGCAATCCGATCCACATATATACATATATCACTCACAGTTCGGCAGTCCATCCCCAACTCAGTTGCCAACCTCTCTAGTCTCTCGGGCTCACAATCCTCATGCCAATCAACCCAAACAATGATAACATGTTGTGACAACAAATGATAACAGAGACTGAGATAATATATGCAAATGAATGAATAGGACCGAGTGTGTAACTATAATTTAAGGAAATATCTCAACAACGGAAATGACCTCAGTAGGCCCCAACAGAATATACATGTAGCCTAAACATGATTTCTATCATGGATCACAACTTAATTACTCTAGCATGTAGAAAATTTCATGGATAAATAAAAGATTAAGTAACTACACAGTACCATAGAATTAACCGAGCCAAAGTGCATACGGTGCACACCCACACGCCTGTCATCTAGTATGTGCATCACCTCAACAACAAACATAAAACACGTATATTCAGGGATTCATACCCTCAGCATCAACTTTAGAAGTGTTACTTACCTCGAACAACCAATTCTAATACTAAGCAAGCCAAACGGTGCTTCAAAATGCCATCTCGCGCGTATTGGCCTCCGAACGACTCAAAACTAGCCAAATGCAACTCAAATACGCCAAATAGCGCCCAGGGAATCAATTCCAAATTAGAAAGGTCGAATCCTTAATCAAAAGCCCAAAATCGGCCAAAAAGCCTAAGCCCGCGCCTCAGAACCCGACGAAACTAAAAAAACTCCGTAAAGCCATACGATTACAAGTCCAATCATATTAGTTTCACTCAAATACGGCTCAAAATCGATGTTCAAAACTCAAAAATTCACATTATGAAACTTTAGGCTAAAACTCCCAATTTCTCTTTTGGAACCCTCAATCAAATGCAAAAAAAAAAGATGGAATCATGATGTACAATAAAAAATGAGTAGGGAATACTTACCCCAATCCACATGGTAAAAATTGCTTCAAGAATTGCCTTAATCCAAGCTCCATAGCTCCAAAAATCCTAAAATGGCCGAAACCCCCGAAATGGAGTGCTTATAATTTTACACAGGCATCCCTCTTACACGAATCCGGAAAAGACATCGCGTTCGCGATGAACAAAAGAAATAAGCCACCAAAATATACGCAATTTCCATAAACAACTTCGTGAACGCGATACGTAAGTCTCTCAAAGCTACACAATCGCGGGAACAACATCGCGAACGCGAAGAGTAACAGCCTTTGCCCAGCTCAACCTCAAAATCATTATGCGAACGCATTGCACAATCTGCAACAAGCTATGCGAACGCGTATGAGGAGTCACGAACTCTAAGAAATACTTCTTCCCGGCCACCAACCAGCTCTACGCGATTTCGATCCATACTCCGCGATCACAATTAAGGAAAGCAGAAGCCCAAAATTTTGTAGAACCAACAATGCAAATATGAAGGAAAATGGTCTGAAATCAATCAGAAACATGCACGAACCCCTCGGGACCCTATCCGAACATGCCGACAAGTCCCATAACATAATATGGACCTACTCGAGACCTCAAATCACACCTAACAACATTGAAATGATGAATCATACCTCAATTCGAACTTGATAAACTTTGAGTTTTCAACTTCCAAAACGCACACCAAATTATATTAAATCAAATCAGAATGAACTCAAATTTTGCACACAAGTCCCAAATAACATAACAAAGCTATTCTAATTCCTGTAACCACAATCCGAACTCGATATCAACAAAGTCAACTTCTGGTCTAACTTGTGAACTTTCCAAGACTTCAAATTTCCAACTTTCGCCAATTAACACTAAAACCTTCAAGAAACATCTAAATGCAAATCCGGGCATAGAACCAAGTTCAAAATCATTATCTGGACCTAACAAAACCATCAAAACTCCATTCCGGGGTCAAATACACAAAAGTCAAACTTGATCAACTCTCTAACTTAAGCTTCAATGATGAAGTTCATTTTACAAATCGATTCCGAACAACCTAAAAACTAAACTGGCGATTCACATAAGTCATAATACATCATATGGATCTACCCATGCCCGTAAACTACCAATCAAAGTGCAAATGCCTAAAATGACCAGTCGGGTTGTTACATCCTTCCCACTTAAACATACGCTCGTCCTCGAACGTGCCCAAATTTATTCTTTAGCCATCAAATCACCGTGTAACCTTACCATGCACATCTCCGGTGGTGATCCCACGTCACCCTATTTCATATAGGCTCGACAACACAACATACTGAAGATCACTACTTCAACCTTAGCCTGTAAGCCAAAGAATCCTATTCCCAAAATCTGGAATTTCTTACCAGACCCGAATCTCGTAATCTACACACTCTATAAGTCTAAACAAGATGTATAAAGCCACGACATAACCCAAGACACAATCACAGGATATACCACATAACTCAATTACCCATAGAAAAATTTCTGCTCACAGTAACTGCTCAAAATAACCCAATTTCTGTAATAAACCTAATATCAAACAAAACCTCATTCTAAAACCTTCGTACACTGCCGATGATGAAAGAAACACGTAGAAACTCGTAACTTCTTATCATACCAACAATTCATGGAACTCCCCCTCATTCGACAAGAACTATAACCAATTTCTAAGCCGACTTCAAATAAAATATTGTAATCAAATCCGATTGTATCCATTCTAAGTCCAATGACCTCATTTCATCTAACACAGCCACTCTAGTAACATTCCAAATCAATACAATCTAAAGCCACAACCCGTGAAATCCATGCACCAATAAGCAACAATCGAAATGTACTCAATCATGGAAATCACTAAAACGAGAGAACCATCCCTAAAGTTCAACAAGTAACACCACAACCGAAATGCTACGAACCCATCATATCTAGTAAAACCAAGACACACGAATCTAACATTGGTCCAAACACTAGTCCACATGAAATACCTCAGCCACCATTGTCAAAATCAATAACCACGCACAATTCGACATTAAATACCCAACGTGCATGATCATAATCATGGAGAGACAAATAACACAATACCACAATCTGGAAAGAACATAACCAATGCGCAATCAATCATTCCACACCCTAATACCCATCTTGCTCAAACTCTGCTATAAGGCCCAAATAGAACTGCAACATATGTGAATGTAACGAACAAATCACTACCCCTCACAGCATAGAGGATCAACACATAGGTCATATCAGAACAAGAATAAGCTCCACTCTGACTGAATGGCACATTCCTCAATAATATTAGTACGGAGTCAACCAATCCGACCTGGTATAGGATGCACATCTTTATTGGGCCTACCAATGAACCCCAAATAAACTCTGGTCACCCACAATAGATACACAACCCTCCGAAAGTCCGCAACGTCTGAACCATAACACATACTACCATCTAGCTAACTTTGGCCACATCTTCACAGCACACAATCTCGAAACAATCTGCTTTTGAGAACTCCCGGTCTCCAAGTCCGTCGAACATATGAGTCACCATATCTGATCCCACCTCCACCGCCCGAATTACTAACATATCTCTCATGCATAATCATCCCCCCCCCCGAAAAATACTTTTATAATTCTTCCGTGCCACGTAGCAAAATCTGAACATCAGCAGTCGGTCAGCCAAGCGAGTACTGAAGTACCTATGAAGAATCCGTACGTCAAAACTCAGTGTGCCTTCTGAATATACACTCTCCTTAGGCAATACCGAGTAGTAATAGCATTCATCTAGGCATCTGAAACCGCCCATTCTGTCTAAGAATTCATGACCTTCCCTTCAAAATTTAACCATGACCTTGCACATGCAAATATCAATCCTATACAACACATCGCATCTATCATGCCAATATATGAAAAGTATGAGAATCGCATAATCAATCTATGAGTCACCAGTAGAACATGTATCTGATCAGCCAGAAACCTTCCGTATGATCCCATCCAGGAGAAAATCACAATACGCAACATGTTACTCACGCTGGTAGGAAATATCCATCTCAAAGTGTGGTAGAAACAATCGAGAACTATTCAAAACCTATTAAAACGTAACCAAGCCACGCAGGTCGCCAAACCCAAGATTATTGCCACAAAACATCTGCAGAGACTCACCACATCATAGGTACCCAAAGAACCGATCATACCCACTATTGTGCTGATACAACCTGCTATTAAATTGTCATATTTCTCCGAATTCCTTCCGAATTACCCTCATGGTGACACTTCGCCTTGCTAGAACACCAAAATCCTTAACCAAAACACAATCCTAGAATAAAATCATACCGCTCTAAAGTCCATAAGTCGCTGAATTCTCTCTTAAGCACCACAACTGATATACCCACTCTGAAGAGACCTTATGTGAAACTAAAACTATTTTCCTTCACCTCCTTGATACTGAAGTTTATAATCCACAATGATATATAAATTCCACAAGTATCGAAACCATCCAACTTAAATCTCCAATTCTAGCCATATACAAATTCGAAAAATTTGCAATTGCTACACATGAATCTCTTGAATCCATTAGAACTTTCTCGAGAGTCAACCACCCTTCCCCAATCTCAATTGCAGCGTCCAAATGAGCCAAACAACATGTGTACCCCATTAGTACAATAACAACCAAAGAAGTAACCCACACCTCTAAACAACCGAGTGAAACCCTACTCCGTGTACACTACATCTGTCACGAATAGCAAACAAACTCAAATCATTCCACAATTTCTATATACCCACAAAGTGCAATACATCACGCATCTCTAAATTCCTTACTCAAGTCATCCTCCAAAACTGACCTCTGTAAGTCATATCTGATTCACAAGTATGCCCCAAACAAAAACTAGTACAACACATAACCAAGCAATCCAATCGTCGGTAGGAGATTTCCCACTTGGCTTAAAGTCATAGAACAAAAATACTGGATAACTCATAATACCCATACTCTATTAGTGGCATAATCCCACACCGAAGTTCAACCATATCCTTCAAAGCTCATATAACACAAACCATATAGTACCTAAAATCATCTACTAAGCTCGCAGGCATCCACATGACAATCAGGTAAACTTTCTCAACCAACTTTAAATTTAAATCTCAACACAAATACCTCGCTGGAAGAAAAGAAACTCTACACATAACTTTATAAGGATCACGCCTCCGTAGATTACTGCGCAGGAGATAACCCACATGCTCAGCCTCGAACTTACATCTCTTTATCCCCTTTCACAACCACATCTACTACGCAATCACTTAATCTTCTCGAGTCTGAACTCATCAACAAGACATTAAAATATACTCCGTCCCTCAATTAAACAACCTGGAAGATCCACCAAAACACTCATAACTCGAGACTATACGTCATATCAAGATAGGAATCACACACCCAATAGTCCTCTTTACCTCTCAAGCAAACTAATCTCGTCACATTCAATCCATCTGAACACATCCCGCTGTCGCATCATATTTCTTCATATAGCCATCCAACCACTCACCTAGCCACAAATTCCACTCATAGGGACACTACCGGACATATAAGTCCAACAACATATACTCACACAACTAAAATCCCCGTGCTAAAGCTACAGTCGAAACCCGACCTCAACTCTTCCAGACTGGACCATCATCAGCACACCAAAATCACATCTCGCACCTCATCCATGGAATCATAAGCTGGCCATGCATAACTAATATCGAGCACTCATATCCCCACACAAATGCATGGAGGAATGCAAAGAGTTATGTATCAAGTTGAATCGATGTCGCGCGATAAGAAGAAAGATGGGAAGTTTATCCTAAATGCCCTGTAGCCTATCAAAAATAGGTATGGACGTCATCATACCGATCTGCAAGACTCTACTAGACACTTGCTCATGACTTGTAGAACCTATGAACCTAGAGCTCGGATACCACCTTGTCACGACCCAAAATCCAAATAGCGCTGATGGCACCTAACCCAACCCGTCAGGTAAGACACTTAACAACTAACAAATTTAATGAGATTTATAAAGGAAAAAAATGATAATACAACTACTTTTATACAAGAATTTTCCATGGACTGGTAGTACAAATCATGAGCTTCTAAGACTTAGAGTTTACAAAGATGGTATGAAATAATACATCATATGTTCGAAATGTACATAAACAAATTTCTAATAATCTAAGGCTACCTTGAACAAGAGGTAGCTACCACCGGAATGCAGGTACATCTTCAAATACAGCTCCCATCGAATACATCACCATCAACAACCGACATTTGCACGCAAGGTGCAGAAGTGTAGTATGAGTATAACCGACCCCATGTACTCAATAAGTAACAAACCTAATCTTAGGTTGAAAGTAGTGACGAGTTGGGACAAGGGTCCGAGTCCAACTCCAATAACCAGCAACAATTCATAATAAAATAATAAAGATGGTACAAGAAATAGCTCAGCTCGTTCAAAGTTACGGAAAATAGGCATGTTTTTCAAGTATAACGGTGAATCTTAAACCCTTCACCAAAAACACCAAAGATATGTGTAAGTTTGAAAACTGTGATTTTTTCCAAAAACTTTCAACAACAGTTAAGAAGTCTCATTATCATACGACATGAGGAAAGTATATCTCTATGCCTACATGTCAATGTGCATGTGAATGTCATAGATGTCACAAAATCATGTAACATGAAGAAATGCATCTCTATGACTGTGTGACAAGCATACATGTTAATACAATGAACCACATTGATGAACTCATGTACCCATACTCTCAGGGGTCGTTTGGTAGGATGTATAAGAATAGTGCGAAATAAGATGTATTAGTAATGCATGGGTTAGTAATGCAAGCATTAGTTATGCAAATATTATTTATTATCTACTGTTTGGCGTGGTGTGTTAAATTATAATGCATTGCATAATTTTTAAGAAAAATAGTTACTTACAAAAATTTCCTCCATATTATCTAGCTTTAAGGGACGTTAAGGACAACTTTGTCTTTAACTATGCTAATGCATGCATTAAAGTCTTGGTATTACTAATGACATAGTTTACTATGCATAGGATAATGCCAAGTATATAACTAATATAAGTATTAGTTATACACAAGTTGAAAAATATACCAAACAAGGTATTAGTAATGCGTAGAGCTAATGCTTGCATTATTTTTTCTAATACCTCCTACCAAACGACCCCTCAAAGTACTACATCTCACTGTCTCACACTCCCACTCTTCACCCTCAATCACTCAACACACTCGGTCACTCAGCACTGTACGGTACATGTTGCGGCAAGCAACCCAATCACATCATAAATCAATAGATCATGCACTCACTATGGGTGTGCAAACTCCGGAGGGCCTCCTTCAGCCCAAGCGCTATATCAAACCAATCGTGGCATAAATCAATAAAACACACACACACATATATACATACATACATACATATATATACATATATAAAAAGCTCGTTGCGGCATGCAACCCCATCCACACATATACAACCATAAGGCTCGTTGCGACATGCAACCTGATCCACATATATACATATATCACTCACAGTTCGGGACTCAGGCCTCAACTCAGTCACCAACCTCTCCAGTCTCTCGGGCTCACAAATCTCATGCCAATTAGCCCGGATAATGATAACATGTTGTGACAACAAATGATAATAGAGACAATTATAACATGTTGTGACAACAAATGATAACAGAGACTCAGATATGCTATGCAAAAGAATGAATATGATCGAGTATGTAACTGCAATTTAAGAAAATATCTCAACAACAGAAATGACCTCAGTGGGTCCCAACAAAACAAAAATATAGCCTAAACATGATTTCTAATATGGATCACAACGTAATTACTCAATCACGTAGAAATTTCATGGATAAAGACGAGATTAAGTAACTACACATTACCACATAATTACCCAAGCCATAATTCACACGGGTGCACACCCACACGCCCCTCACCTAGCATGTGCATCACATCAACAACAAACACATAACACATATGTTCAGGTATTCATACCCTCAGTACCAAGTTTAGACCTCGAACAACCAATTCCAATATTGAGCAAGCCAATCGATGCTTCAAAATTCCACCCCGTGCGTACCGACCTTCGAACGGCTCAAACCTAGCCAAACGCAACTCAAATACGCCAAATAATCAATTTCAAATGATAAAGGTCGAATCCTTAATCAAAAGCCCAAAATCGGCCATAAAGCCAAAACCCGATCCCGCACCTCGGAACCCGATGTAACTTATAAAATCCGGAAAGCCATACGATTACGAGTCCAGTCATACTAGTTTCACTAAAATCCGACTCCAAATCGATGTTCAAAACTCAAAAATTCACATTATGAAACTTTAGGATAAAACCCCAAATTTCTCTTTGGGAACCCCCGATCAAATTCAAAAAATGAAGATAGATTCATGATGTAAATTAAAAAATGAGTAGGGAATACTTACCCCAATCCACATGGTGAAAATTGCTTCAAGAATCTCCTTAATCCTAACTCTATAGCTCCAAAAAGGCTAAAATGGCTGAATATAGGTTTATATTTTTACCCAATCTGGGAAGCGGCATCCGTTGATGAATGGTTATACAACGGTGGTCCTTATGA
This sequence comes from Nicotiana undulata, assembly GCA_005239495.1. NCBI lineage: Eukaryota > Viridiplantae > Streptophyta > Magnoliopsida > Solanales > Solanaceae > Nicotiana > Nicotiana undulata. The sequence continues at coordinate 40,756 of MDKH01019176.1, forward strand.
ACTAATTGTTCTACACTTCTTAACCCCTGAAATAGATTACTTATAATTCTGCCCAGGCATCCCTCTTATGCGAACGCGAAAAAGACATCGCGTTCACGATAAACAAAAGAAATCTGCTACCAAAATACTCTACGCAATCGCATCAATTTCCTCATGAACGCAATACACAAGTCTCGCAAAGCTACGCACTCGCGGGAACAACATCGCAAACGCGAAGAGAAACATCTGGTGCGTAGCTCAGCCTCAAAATCACTATGCGAACGCGTGAATGCTTGTGCGAATGCATTGCACAACTTGTAGTAAGCTATGCGAACGCGTCTGAGGAGTCGCAAACTCTAAGAACAACTTCTCCCCGTCCACCAACCAACTCTACGCGATTGCGATCCATACTCCACGATCACAAAAAACTAGACGCCCAGAATTCAGCAGAACCAGCAATGCAAAGGAAAATGGTCCGAAATCAATCTGAAACATGCCCAAACCTCACGGGACCCCGTCCAAACCCCACGGGACCCCGTCCGAACATGTCGACAAGTCCCATAGCATAATTTGGACCTACTCGACGCCTCAAATCACACTTAACAACTTCAAAATGACGAATCACACCTCAATTCGAACTTGATAAACTTTGAGCTTTCAACTTCCAAAACTCGCGCCGATACATATCAAATCAGTTCATAATGAACTCAAATTTTGCACACAAGTACCAAATAACGTAACGAAATCTATCCTATTTCCCGGAACCACAATCCAAATCCGATATCTACAAAGTCAACTTCGGGTCAAACTTATGAACTTTCTAAGCGTTCAAATTTCCAATTTTCGCCAATTAATGTTAAAACCTTTAAAAAACATCCCAAATCCAAATCTGGGCATACGCCCAAGTCCAAAATCACCATGCGGACCTAACGAAATCATCTAAACTCCGATTCGGGGTCAAATACACAAAATCGAAACTTGGTCAACTGTTCCAACTTAAAGCTTCAATCATGAAGTTCACTCATCCAAATCGATTCCGAACAACCTAAAAACAAAAACTGGCAATTCACGTAAGTCATAATGCATCATACGGAGCTACTCATGCCCGTAAACTACCGAGCGAAGTGCAAATTCTCAAAACGACTGGTCAGGCCGTTACAATATATGATCACAACTTTTAGTATCCTCCACAATGATTTCCATAAAGTAAGCAAGAATATTGTTGCTTTAGTTGATTTATCATCTATAAAATTCGATAGGAATTATAAATTCTAACTTCGAGCTAAGAGAAAATAATAAAATTTGACATGTATCACTTATTTCGTAGTTTCTCTACATAAGTTGCTAATATTTATTAAAACCAACAACCTCAGTTCTCTTCAATCATCAACCAAAAAAGTGAAAATTAAATGTTGGTTGAAGAGATCATTAACTTTATGGAAGTCAAGATTCATTAAGTAAAAAACCTCAGGTTGTAAATTATGTACCGAAGGTACCATGTTGAGCAAAACTATATCCTGACTTTTATCCGGTATATATTCACTATTGACCGCTTTCTACTGAAAGTCCTGACAATATAATCAATATAACAATTTATTCTACATCTATCGTTATCGGTGAAGTTCCTTTTTCGTTTCCCTTGTAGGTTTAAATGCTCTTAAGTATTTGATTATTGTATAATATTGAATCGCATTGGGCTAACCGTGGGAAGGGCTAATAGAATGTCCTAAGATAGTGTATTTCATATCACTATGAGTGAATATTGGATTATGGATGGAATAATTACCAACATGTTTCTTTGCATGTTATGTGATGAAAATGTTCATGTTGATTATCCCCACTACCTCTGCCAGGGATGATCTTCTTTACTGTGTCATTGCTCATGTAAGCTACATATGATCCATGTACCACGTAAATACAAATTTATAGCAGAAAATCCAACTAATGCTTCTTACTAACACTTACCTTTTCTTGGGTGGAGAAGGAAAAAGCACAGTAAGAATTTCCTGTTTTCGTCTTGTGGATTTGACAACACAACTATGAATTAAGGTTCATGTTGTTTATGGGAGCAGTAGATATTACTCGAGACTAAATTTTTGTTGTGAAGGCAAATTTTCAAAGCTATACTACTCTTACTATCACTATTCTTGTTGCTCTAAGTATATAGTTTCTAACTTTATGGAGATGAGCAACAACATTCTGTTGTATTTCAGCACTTCACACGTCCTATATAAACTTTTCATGACACTTAGTTTTTCTATTGTTTTCCTTTTTTGGCTTGAATGTAGCTATGTAATTGCAGCAATATGTGTGTTTCAACTAGGTTAATGTTCATAATTTCCAACATCGTTTTAATAATATGTAATACTTCTAGTTCACCTCAGTGATGTAATACCTTTCTTAGATTTTCCCCTTTTCTTTTCAGAAAATGCCTTTTGAATTGCAATAATAGAAGGCAAGCCCTTTTACTCTTTTGCTTGGCATCGATCATCATAGATTTCACTTGGCTTAGTATGGTCTGTTCTAATTCTAATGCTTGATTTTCTTCCCTTTCCGTGGATACCAAGATGAAAGCAAGTGTTGGAAACTGCAGCAGTAAAAATCTTGATCTTTTCCAACTATAGAATCAGCTTTTGCCCGAAAGTGAATAATATTGTAACGACCCGACCGGTCGTTTTGAGTATTATAGTCTCGTTCCCCCATTTGTTGCTTATTCTATGTTCGTTTGTTGTTATGTGGTTTGTCGGGGATGTTTCAGAATGAATTGTGACACTTAATCCCAAGGTTGGAAGCCTAAGTTGAAAAAGGTTGAGCGGATATTGACTGAATGTGTAAATGACTCAAGAATAGAGTTTTGATGGTCCTGATAGCTCCGTATGATGATTCTGGACTTAGGAGTGTGTCCGGATATTTATTTGGAGGTCCGTAGGTGATTTTGGCTTAAATTGGCTAAAGTTGGAAAAGTTGAAGTTTGGAGAGTTGAGAAGTTTGACCGAAAGTTGACTTTTTGTTACCAAATTCGAATTTTGGTTCCGGAAGTTGGAATAAGTCCAATGTGTTATTTATGACTTGTGTGCAAAATTTGAGGTCAATCGGAGTTGGTTTGATAGGATTCGATATTGTGGAAGTTGGAAATCCATTAGCTTCATTAGGCTAGAATTTGGATTTGATTCGTGTTTTTGATGTTGTTTTATGTGATCTGAGTACTAAACTAAGTTCGCATGATGTTTTAGGACTTGTTGGTATGTTTGGATAGGGTCCCGGGGGCCTCGGGTGAGATTCGAATTGACAACGGATTGAAATTTGGACTTAGAGAGATGTTGTTGTTGTTGAGTCTTGTTTCATCGCACCTGCAAAGGGAGTGGCCACAGGTGCGGTCACGTAGGTGCAGGTGAGACGTCGCAGGAGCGAGGTTTGGGGAGGTGGCCTGGGAGCGCAAGTGCAAGGAAGATTCAGCACCTGCGAGGTCGCATATGCAAAAGAGTGGTTGCAGAAGCGGAATTGACCAGGATGGCCTGGGGGCATAGAAGCGGATCTTGTCCGCAGGTGCGTGTGCATAGAAGAGCTCTTTGCCCGTAGAAAGGCAAGTGCATGTACGCTTTTTGGACCGCAGAAGTGGAGACTATTAGATTGAGATGCAGCCGCACATGCGACGGAGTTTCCGCAGGTGCGGAGCCGCATAAGTGGTTGTTGGTCTGCAAAAGCGAAATTGCTGGGCAGAAATAGTGAGTTCGAGGGCTTTTCATTCATTCTTTTTCTTTTGAATTGGAGAGCTCGGTTTATGGAGATTTTTAGACAGATTTTCAAGTAAATCATCCGGGTAAGTGGTTCTAACTTGGATTTGGCTTTTATACGTGAATCCATCGTTTTTTTGTCATATAACTAGTATTTATGGGTCGGAAAATTTGGGAAAAATTTGTGAAACTTCATAGACCAAATTTTGAGGATTTGAAAGGCGATTAGTGGTCGGAACTGGATGATTTTTGTATGGTTGGACTCGTTGTTGAATGGGTGTTCGAATTTTGTATATTTTGTTAGATCCCGTGGGCCAGAGGTTGACCTTTTGGGTTGACCTTTTGACTTTTGTTAAAAAAACTTAGCTTTATCAAATGGAATTGATTCCTATAGATTGCATTGATTGTATTAAGTTGTCTGTGGCTAGATTCGAGTCGTTCGGAGGCCGATTCGCGAGGCAAATGATTGTTGGAGTAGAGGCTTGTGCGATTTGAGGTAAGTAACATTTCTAAACTTGATACTAAGGGTACGAATCTCCGAACTACGTGTTATATGGTTGGTATTGAGGTTGCGCGCATGCTAGATGATGGGTGTGTGGGCGTGCACCGTGAAAATTGTGACTCGATTGTTTTTGTGGTACCGCGTAGTTACCAAACCTTGTTGCTATTCATGAAATGTTAGAGCAATTGAGCTAGAATCCATGTTAGAAATCATGTTTAGGCTATATGTCTATTCCGTTGGGACCCACCGAGGTCATTTCTATTGTTAAATTATTTGCTTAAATTGAAATTGTGTACTTAGTTACATCTATCATTTTCATATCATATCTCAGTCTCTGTTGCCATTATTGTTACTTCATATTATCATTGTTTGGGCTGATTGTCATGAGATTTGTGAGCCCGAGAGATAAGAGAGATAGATGGTTGAGTGAGGACGAGGTCATGATTGTGAGTGATATTTATAGGATCGGGTTGCACACCGCATCATGCTTTATTGATTCATGATGGGATCAGGTTGCACCCCACAGCATGCCATGTTGGCTTATATTTAGCGCTTCGGAAAGATCCACCCCTCCGGAGTCTGACATACCAGCAGTGAGTGCAGGTACCATTGAGTGTTGTTACTGATTTGGATTGTACCTATCTGAGCTCGTCACTGCTCTCAGCCCAAGGTTAGTCCTGTTACTTATTGAGTACATTAGGTCGGTTGTACTCATAACACTACAAGAAAAATGGATTTTAACGACCATTTCCTAACGAAGGGATGTGAATCCGGTCGTTATAAGTGAACTTTTAGTGACCACATTTTTTTTGTCGTTTAAATTGATTTTAGTTCTATATTAACAAGGGGATAAGATCCGGTCATTAAAAAGCATAATATCCGGTCGTCTAACTAAACAAATTAATAAAAGAGGCGCTAAAATTTCCCTCTTATTTTTCCCAACCCGTGCGCCAACCCACACCCCCAAACTCCCAACCGCTTAATAAAAGGAAAATACCCTCACATTCTCTCAATCGTAGATTTCGCCAATTCACCCCCCCTCCCCCCGCCGATGAAAGAAAAAAAAGAACTTGACGAAGAATCATAGATGGATTGGGCTCCCCTGTAGCTTATCTGCCGCTTGTTCTTAGTGTTTCTCCTTCTCATCAAGGTAAGTTTTTGCTAATATCTAAACTTTCAATTATAGTTGTTGTGAAATTGGGTATTATTTTACTGATCTGATTATCCTTATTTGTGATAGTATCACTGTTCCAATTATCTCTCGCTGTGATAGTATTATCAATTATGTTGGTGTTCTACTTAGAATTACATGTTTTTCAATTATATAATTACTTTCACCGATCAGTTTGTAGGAGTAAATCCTTTGATTTGTTGTTTGTCTTTTTTGATATTAAGAGAATATTAAATTTCCAGTCTATGATGACCAGTAAGTTGTGTTATATTTTACAGCATATTTACTAAATTTTTCTACTAGTGATCGATAATTCATAAGAGAATATTAACTGGTCAAGTACACACATTTGATTGTTCGAGTTACTTTTGTTGGCTGGACTGCTGATGGGACTTCAATTGGACTGAAATTTTAAAGAGAAGGGAACTAATAGTGTACAACTTTAATATAATTTTCACTTTGTTAGCTTTTATTACCCTCGATAAAGGATGTTGTTTCTTTTTCTTTATTAATTTTATAATGGTCACGTATAAAATATAGTTCATGAATCCTTTTCAATGTATGGTAATACAGAGAAGCTTTTGTTGGATTTACCGAAGGTATTCTTGCTGGTAGTGTCACCTATAAGTTCACTGTATTTATCTCGAAAAAGGAAAAAATCATTTCAGAATTTGGGGCTAATATTCTTTATTAACCGTATGAGTATTTATGTAATAATATGCTTAATATTGTCAATCAAAAAGAAATATGCTCTTAGCTATATCATGAAAACCATACCATGACACTACTCTGATGACTCGAGTGGTGTTGGCAAGCGATAAAAAATGATGTGGTATTAGTATAATATATTGTTTACACTCGATAGTATTTTGCATTCTCACAAAATTCTGTAAGTTTACGAGATTATAATTCAAGGATCTTCTGTTAGCCAAACTTAATGTAATATAGTGTTGACATTGGACATAATAATTTCATTAAGTGTTCATTTTGATAATCGTGCTTTTATTTTGTGCTTTCACCATAAAACAGTTTGCATACGATTAATTATGTCTATATTCTTTATGGATACGTTATGTTAGCGAGCAATATAAAGGCATGCAACTGTTGAAGAAGGATATGAGCATATGTTACCTTTGCTATTGCAGTAAGCAAAAAAGATATGGCTCGTTCCTCTAGATCTATTTAAGAAGTGCAAACCTTCTTGTTTAATGCACTTTGTGAGTTTTTTCATCGGCAACTGCATCTAGTTTTGATTACAAAGCTCTTGAAGGAAGTGATGTTCTATTATATTCAGACTTCACAGCCTGCAATGATGTTGATAGTGACAAAAAAAATGATTTCCCTCATGCTACTGTCGGTTCCTATCCAAGGTACATTCCTTTTGTTTTATTCTGGAATATTATACATATAACTGAAGTTGTACGGCATGCATAGGTGAGATAAGATGCGTTTTCTTTCCTTTTAAAGATTATCTTCTCTTGTTCTCCATACATCTTCTGATTCATCCTTTATTCATCTTCCTTCGTATAATTTACATATTTTCTGGAAGGGAAAGTAATGATCTTTGAAACTTGGATCATGTGCAGTGATACTGGTAGTTGTTGGGAAACAATAACTGAGTCCTGGATTGATTAAGATGATTACTCAGAAGAGATCGAAAAAGTATCTTTTATATGTTCATGTGATTTGGACTCTAAGAATGACTGAGGATTAGTCCATATTCCCATTGGACTGCCTGGAGTCATGTTGAAGCTATTGGAACATGTATCACTTTCGCTAGAATCTTCAAATTTGAAGGTATGGTGTAAAAATTGTGCTTGTATTCAATATGTTACCTGGATATGATCATCTAAAATGAAACAAATACTCTTGAAGAATGGTGACTTTCTTTTGTATATAAAATAAAATATTTTATAAGATATTAAATCATGAGGGTATTATATACAGTGTTAAAGATTTATTTAATTTGGAGTTCACTTTTTTGTGGTGTATTGTGATTCATCTCATAGAAATCTTTGTATTATGATCCTAGGTAAGTAAACATCCTGTGTAAAGATTTTCAGCACATTTATTCTTTCCGATGACTGTTCATTATTCGGCTACACAATAGGCTATTCAGACAATTATTTGCTACTCCGGTCATTCTTTTTGAATGTTCTTGCTTTCAAAATATACAAACTTCAGTTGTTTTTCTATTTTTACATTGGGAGCGTGTTGAAGAGAATCATTAAGGATAATATATAATACTCTTAATAATTATGTTAGCCAACTGTACACTATCTTAATCATTGTTTCATAATTAAAAATCTGAAGTGTTAGGAAACAATCAAAGAATACGCCAAGAGAAACTACGCTAACAATGAGGCTGAATACAACACCATCATTAGCTCTCTTAGTGCTCAGCGAAGATAATTTTTTATATAATTACTCCAAATGATTAAGGCGTAATTAATTGATATGAATTACGGTTTATTTTATGTATGAATGTGAATTAGGCATTATTTGTTGAGGGATGTTTACGATGACATGATGCTGGATGGTGTAAAGCCAGAGAGAGATACATTTCATTCACTTCTTATTGGGAGAATGAAAGGTTCTCGCTTGCATGATGCTTCCTTTTTCCGCGATGAAATGAAAGCCATGGGCTTGGTCCCTGATGTATGTCTCCTTCCTATGCTTGCTTTTCATATTTGTATAGACTTTACATATTTGTTGAATCACTGAATTATCAACAAGAGTTTATGTGAAATGAAGTGAGGAAGAGACGAGAGAGAGAGAGGGAGAGAGAATTGGAGAGAATTTCTTAGCTTTCTCTGTAAGCTCTCCAAAATGAACACATTACCCACTACAGTTAATTACAAAGCCTATTTATACAAGTAGCTAAACTACATATAATTAAATACTAACTCCATCTAATAACAATTGACTTACTACTTCAGCTGGCTACAGTTAAGCTGACTACACCTCAATTAACGAGTTAGGCTTAAGTGATAACTCTACCACTACAACAACTAATATCATTTACCGTTTATTTATATGTAATTTATACTCAGCCTTGAAGTTATTATAACAACGAGGGTTGTTCTTCTTCTTCCAATTCACAGGTTACTTTATACAATTTCATGATATCTACATGTGGAAAATGTAAAAATTCGGAACAAGCAGTAAGGGTATGTATCCTCGGTCTTGCAGTGTTAATCTGCTTCATTTTGCCTGAAATTAGCATCAATGGTATGATTCATTGAAATAATTACTGATGTTTTTCTTCTTTGTAAGTAGTTTTTGGAAGAAATGAAGAGATTTGAAGTCAAGCCTACTGGACAGACATATATATGTCTCCTTAATTCGTGTGCGGCTGCTGGTCGGGTAGAGAGAGTGTAAGGAAGCTGCTTGGTGGTTGCTACAGTATCTATTGCTAGTACACAATTGGATGTGTGTATATTTGAAGGCATATGTCGATATTAGTTTAGTTAGTTGTACAATTAGATCCATCATGTAGTGGATAGTCTGGAATGCAATAAATTATTAGTAGTTACACGGCATAACACCTTGATACGATCAGAGTTCATTTGACTGAAAGAATATGCTTATTTAGTGAAAATAATATTTGATTAATATGTTATAGCAAGCTACTGGATGCAGAACCATGAAGTTTTTTGTAGCGTCAAAACGTCTCTTCTCTACTTGTTAATGTTTCAGAGTCAACTTTCATCCAATCTTTCCAAAACATGATGTTACATGGTTTATTTTTCTGTTGGATTCATAATCTTCGGTTGCTCCGGCATCTGATTGGATGCCCTTCCAACATTGCAGGTATGCAATTGTTAGGGATATGACTGATGTCGGTCTTGGTCTTAATAAATTCTGCTATGCTGGACTTATAGTTGCTCACATGAATAAGGGACCTGTCAATGATGATGTAGCTTCCAAGGTGAGTAACAACTGCATCCATGTGCTTTTACAAATTTTCCATTTTTGTTGGTTTATTACTTATTTTGTTTTGTTATTTTTCGGAGAAGATTCTTGAGCTAGTTGAGCATTCCAAGGGTTGGTCAGAAGTTGAAGCACCTAGTGACATTCCAGTAAGATCCATGATGGGTATGTCTGAAGAAGAACTTTACAATATCCCAACTGCTGAGTTTGTTTTCACGCGTGGTGGATTTTTAAATAGGGAATTCACCGTTTACCATGTTGCATTTCATGCCTGTGCAGACCTAAAAACTGTGGAGGTACCATATTTGACATCCACTGACAAGATCATTAGTTGTGATTCAGTTTTTTAATAGATATGGCCTAAATCTTTCTGTTAATTCTTCCTGTAAAGTATCCTGTCATACACTTGGCATGCGTTTAATTTAGATGTTCCAATCCAACATATTATCTCCACTTGGAATTCGTTTAATTTAAGTTTTTAGTTTAAATATGTATTCTCTGTTTGCTAAATCCAAATGCTAGTGTAGGAAACTGTGAGCAACTTAAATATGTATTATCTGCACTTGACATTCGCGTTTCCTTTTATCAAAGCAAAGTCAGCATCTCTTCTAATGTCTCAATTTTTTATAATTGTACATAGACATAGAAACTTTAATGCATCATTTTTTTGCTACGATATTGTCCACTGCTATGTCATTTAATCTATGTATTATTTAAATTTTTTATTTATGGCCATCAATGTAGCCTTTAATAGAACTAGTAAACATATAGCCTTCTGTTTGAGGTTGTTAATGCTAAGAATAGTTGGGAAAGTTGATAAAAATTGAGGATAAGGATGAGTTGTTGGAGTTTGCCAATGCTAAGGCCGATGCATGAGCTAGTGTTGTTATATCATGTCTCTCTGCCCAGCTCTGACTACTTCAAACAACTTAACTCTTTCTTTTTTATGTATAAACATTTCATTAATTCAAGAATCAATGAGCTAAGGTACGAACGATACTGAATGGGAAATAGAAAACCTTCATGTGTTGTTACTTTTGTTGTATTGCTTTCTTCTTCTAAGATATGAATTTATGTGGTTTGTATGTTCACAAGTTTGAATGTCGAGACACACTCATTTAGTCTATCCTGAAATTGGAAAAAAAATGGTGAAACCATGCTACAGATTAGTTTTTATATTAATCTTTTTCCAAAACATGTGGATATGAGGTGGTTCTGTAGTGTGCTAGGTGGATAATATGTCGTTGTTTGGCATTTACTCAATGAGCTAGTTAAGTTTCTCCCACGTGCCATTTTTGTGTCATTCTGATTTGGATTTCAATTGGAAGTTGCCTTTATCTAAGTGTGCACTTGTTATGAATTTTTTTTTAGTTTGTTATGTTAACAACTAGATATGATCTTTTCTTTATTAAATTGGCATACATCTGATCTTTTTTCTTTGGTTTTTTAACAGTTATTTTTCTTAATCAACCATAGGTGATGACAATTTTTGCAAATTTCAAGGAAGCATGTCTTTTTGTTACTAAACTGGCACACATTTGTTATGTTAACATATCAAACATTTGAAGTCCGAAGACCTATCCTTGATGAACGCGTTAGAGCAAGTTGAAGTACAAGAGGTTTATGTTTTGTTAGGGATGGTTTAAAGACAATGTACATATGCTGCAATTTTATGTTTCTCTTTTAGGAATTATTAAAAATGATGTCATACGATTCAGATTGGTTAATCGTATTGGTCTCTATTAAATATGATACTTTAGTTCTTTGTATTAACAAAGATATCAAGTATTTGGTTTGTTTTAGAGTGTTGTTGGGTGTGTATGAAATCATATAAATACTTATTTCTATTTATCAAATTAAAAATTTAATTTTCGTAATTTAAATTTGATTCTTAAAAGTAGTGCAACTAACGAAGGGAAAAACGGTCGCTAAAAGCACTTGTAACGACTAAATTAGTTGTTGTCATTAAAGACTTTTAACGACTGGATAACAAACTAGCGAAGGAAAAATCTTGTCGTTAAAAGGGATGTATAACGACCAGAAATTATGTTGTCGCTAAAGGATCTTTAATGACTGGATTGTAATCCGGTCGTTAACTATTAACGTCGGGGCTTTTAACGACCGGTGACGACCGGTTTCTTTCTGGTCGTTAACATGTTATAACGACCGGATTTGGACTTTTACCGACCAGATTTCCCCTTGCTAAAGGCCTATTTTCTTGTAGTGTACTACACTCTGCACTTCGTGTGCAGATCCAGGTACATCTGGACCCAGTGGTTGCTAGATTTCGAGCATTACCCACTTGGAGACTTTTGAGGTAGCTGCTTTGGCGTTCACAGACCTCGACACTCCTTTTTTCGGTTATTAGCACTGTTCTATCTTTCCAGACAATTGTATTTGGAGTTTTGACTGTATTGTCATTTAGAAGCTCATGTACTCAATGACACCTGGATATTTTTCGGGATTTTGTATTGAGTTGTGGTATTTCTTATCGGTTATTTATGAGATTTCCACTGTTAAACTTATTTCATTATGTTTTCGACGTAAAATACGTGGTTATTTGTGGTTGTCGGCTTGCCTAGTACTCTGATAGGCGCCATCACAACATGTCGAATTTTGAATCGTGACAAATAATATTCTTTTGTATCTCTCATTCTTATGAAAACAAGCTCACGAATGTAACTGTACAACTTTATTCAAAATTGAATGCACATAGTATGAAGCATTATATTAATATTTAGTCAACTTGATGGTACTTCTTCCTTTTTTTTACAGGTAATCCTACAAAACAATTAAAACAAGTATGAAATGATATTTCTCAGTGTCGGACCACTTTCGTACAGTGATGTTAGGGATAGCCCGTACACAGCATGGGCACACCGTCTAGTATCACTATATATCCTTTTCTCTTCAAGGGCCTAATGAAACTTAGGAAGAAAAAAAAAGATATCATAATTCTAAATAAGTTGTTTAACAAACCTCCAAGAATTCTTTTTCCATAAGAGGAAAAATGGATTTGCAGACGTGCCCAACACAGATTGTGTGTGAAAAGGCATTGTTGGTTAACTGATGAGACTAGAGAGTCAAAAGCATTCATTTGAAAGGGAATTCACATGGAATAGTGGCGAAGATGATATTTTCGTCAAGGGTCGAATAAGTAAAATCATTAGGTGACCAAAATGTTTGGCCTAACTATATTAGATTCAATATTGAGCGCAAGGAAAGGACTAGCTCGTATTAGAAAAAAAGAAAAAAAAAATAGAGTAATAACATCTTGTCATTATCAACTATATATGCCCCGTCAACTTCATTTGCTTTATCATAATTCATATCCATTAGAAAATAAAGAAAAATTATCTAACTTAGACTCAAATCTTTCATGATCTGATTCATACTATGTGACACTTCGTTTTCGTTCCACTAAAATAAGTTACATCAACTTTATTTAGGTATAAATTTTCACTGTTCCCTTAACATTAACTTGGTGAAAATCCTCAACTAGCTAGGAGTCATTTTGAACCCTCTAACTTGACAATACAGATATTACGACACGGTATTTTCGTTCAAATATATATATATAGATTAGCCGTACTTGTGATGGTGTTTCATTAATCATGTCCAAAGAGTCTCCGGAAAAGATCCAAAACTGTTATCATCAAGGAAGGTCATGTTGCTTTGTGAACTACCATAGGTTATATTAGTGAGATTGTCCAAGGAATAATGTTGTGGTGATGATTGTGGAGATTGTGTCATTTCCATGCAAATAAGGGCCATAAGGTTAGCTTGTTCACATTGCATGTTGACAATCTCAGCTTGTGCTTTAGCCAATTGTACTTGGAGCTCATTAACTTGCTTTTGTAGATGACAAATTGCTCCTGCACAGCCATAGACAGGATCCCTCAGTCTTGCATTGGCTTCATATACCATACTGCTCACTGCATCTGCTCTTTGAAATTCCGGCAGTTCCTGACCAAAATTAACCAAAATGGTATTTATGTTTCATACTGTACTATTATTATATACTAATAGCATAAGCAATTACAATATCCAGTCATTTTAAAGGTAATAAAGACGTAAATATCAACAATCACTTCTTGTTGGGCTTTTAAGCTTGGTGAAGCTTAATTTAAAGCTTGGTGTAGCTTAAAGAGGGTGATTGGGAAATGGAGAGAAAATGAAATATTTTAATTTCCCTCCTTGACAAAGGGATATTGTCCCATATTGGAAGAATAAAAGACTTTTGATGGGTACATATACAAGTGCTCTTCTTCTAGCTCTTAAAGCGTCAAGAAGACGGCAAGCCTCGCGTCGTCGTCTCTTTCTCGGCTTCGGCTTCGGCTTCGGTCAATGATTGATTAATCTTTTTGGACAAAATTTCTTTCAATTATTTAATTAATTAACAAAAATTTAATCCGGAATAACCCATGACCCGCGACGCGACCCAGTCTGGTCCGTTTTCTTTCCCGGATTATTTTAAATTCGTTTTCTGTTTTCCCGCAATATTTCTGTTGAAATATTCTCACCTGTTCCAACCTGTTCCAATAGCTATGACTGTTTCTGAAAGGTTGCAAACCTTTTCAGAAACAATGCCAAATGGTGTATAAATATGCATTGAATTCCAGAATATTTACTTACTAAATTTTCTGATTATCTTCTTTTTCTTCTGCACAACATTTTTTAGTGTGTTTTACGACCATTGAGTGGTTCGAAGTTCATCAGAGTTTTTGATACCAATACGCTGGTCATGAGTTAAATCGTTCCATCCTGGGAGGATAATATTTCAACACCTCGTGTACTTGAGGGGAATCATTTTCTTAAGGACACACTGCGCATTCAAGGGGTCGATTTATTCATATATTGTTTTTTCATAATTTATTTCGTTAAACTGGTTCGACTAACTTTATATTTCTGTTTCTATTTCAAAATATTTAATGGTTTTATTGTTTATTACGTCAATACAGTTTGACTAACACTGATAGCTTAAAAAATAAGACAAAGTCAAATTTTACAGTATGTTAAATTGCATTTTATAACACTCGTCAACACAACCGGTGGAATTATGGGTGTAAGAGAGAGAATATAGTTTTGATTATTTTGACACAAGAAGTCATGAGTAGTTAGTACCAAACTACCAATAAGCCATCATGGTCTCCAAAAGTAAGGGAGGTCAATGCACAAATTAAGAAAAAAGAAAGTGAAACTGTAGCTACATTGAATAAATAAAGAGAGGAGATGTGGTTGTTGCCATTATAGTATGTTTGTCCAAACCATTTGAAATGCATGTAAACTTGAAAATCAATTCCCTCCCTTACACTAAGGACAACATTTGAATTTCATTATTAAATTTTTATGACTGTTTGACAATCAATAAGCCTAGAACTCTCCCTTTTCAAATTGCAACAAGAAGCCACCTTTGTCGACGCATTCATACAACAATGCTAAAACATAGACATCTTTCTGTATTCCATACTTTCACTTCTACAGGAAAAGCTTGATGTTTAGTTTTTAAAAAAATAAAAAGTTACTTATTGCTCTCTTTTTTATATCTATCCTCACTTTTTCCAATATTGAGGAGTGTTAAGTAGTGTGATTTTAAGAGAGAGATAGTAGTTTAGACAAAATATTCTTAAGACTGACTATCAAGTATCTTTCTTAAGGAACGTGGGAAAAAAAACTTAAAAAGATACTTCCTCGGGTTCACAATAAGTGATAAGTTTCTTTCTTCATTCTGGTTCAAAATAAGTGTCCATTTATGTAATCAAGAAAGAATTCAATTTGTTTTTACAAAATAACCACTATGTACATATCCCTAAAAAGTTTTCTTACTTCTCACATTAAATGTTTAATTAGGGATAGTTTAGTCATAATAGGTATTTTTGTATAGAATTTAATATTTTCTTAATGGGCATGCTAAAATCAAATTGGTCACTTATTGTGAACCGGAGGGAGTAGGTAATACGAATCGAATGCCAAAAGACATACACAATATATAACTTGCTTTATATAATACCAAGTTTATCAGAAATTCTTAAAACAAATCTGGTGTATACATAGATATTTTCGTAAAAACTAATTAAACTAATTACGCATGGCAATAATGTTTGAACATAGTATATAATAACATGACTTGACATTAAGGCGGAGACTAGGATTTCAATCTAATTTATGGATTCTACATTTTAGAACGACAATTCAGTGTTACTAACTGGATTTCTAAATTTAATGCGTATTTAATTAATGATTTTTATATAAATATATTTGTTAAGCGAAAACTAATGGAGACAGTCGATCCCGGCCATATACGGGCTTCTATCTCCAACGCTGTTTGACATCATGCTATCTAATTATATTGCTAAGCTAAGTCGGAATTGGCGGAACCACTCTTTTCTTTGCCAAGGGGAGTCAATCATACCAGGTAGATAGATTAATTTTTATGTTTTAAGTATATTATATATATATTACTCCCCTTGATTTTCTCACGTGTTTACTCGTTTATATTTTGACTCTTTTAATTGAAAATCCTGGCTCCCCCACTGAGCATAATACAGAAAAAATAGAGCAAGAAGTGACTATGGTATATATATATACCTGCAAGAACTTGATAATATTGCTGGCACCAAAGACGCGATGTGCAGTAGTAAACTTGATGGGATCATTGGGAGGAAAATAAGGAGCCAACACACATTTCTCGGCGCACCTTCGCCGCAAGATTTTACAGGCAGCACAAGGGCTGACGATCAGTACTTGCGGCGGAGGCGGAGAATTAGGAGGAGAAGCCGACGACGGCGAGACAGAGCGAGAAGATATCGGTGAAGTTATGGTGGTCGCAGTTGTGTCACTGGACTCCATTTGTTTTCTTTTTACTATTTGGAGTAATGTTTTACGTGCTAGAAATGTGAGGGGAGAATAGTTGGGATGATTTAACTTGGAGTGAAGAAAGGGCATATTTATAAGTCCAGGGAAATAAAGGAAAATCAATAATGAAATAATAAGATAGAAAGTGGAGGGAGCCGGTTGGAAAAACGAACATCATAAAAAGAGAATATGACGTAAGCAAAAAATATTTTATTTCTATTTTAATTTTTGAAGGATTCAAGTTATATACGGCGGTAATGTACAGATATTTTACACGATTAATCGGTATAGTTTAACTTACTATAATAGGTCAGTTATTGTGTTTTATCGTACTATAAATTAATAATTAGTATATAAGTTTAATTATCTTACGTGACACGGCATGATTGTGATATTTTTTATATTATTAATGCATATATAATTTAATTTATATATTTATCATGATAAAATGTAAGAAATTATAATCCCTACGTTCCAGTTTATGCGAACCTAATTTCTTTTCAGTCCGTAAAAAAATGACTTATTTTTAAATTTGGAAACAATTTAGCTTAAACTTCTAATTCTACCATTAATGAGAAGTTTTTATTAACACACAAATACTCTGAGTCCCATTTGCACTTATTTAGGACCACAAATTCCAAAAGTCTTTAATTTTTCTTAGCTAGCGTTTGGCCATAGATTCCCAAATTGATTTTGAAAAATCTGATTTGAGTTAAGTTTGGTTTGAAGATGAAATTGTGTTTAGACATCAGTTTTCAAACACATTTCCCAAAATTATTTTGGAAAAACATGAAACATGACTTATACCCACAAGTTCTAAACTATCACAAGTACCCAACAATACCATTATCAATAACATTCATTATATTATTGCAAACCATAGTCCTGAACGTAAATACATTTGGTACAAAATTATCATTTTTATAATGAACTACATGATACACTATCAGATGATCGACAAGACGAAGCAATATTGTTACAAAATAATAAATGGTGGGCTCTTTTATAAAATAAAAAGTTTGGGGCAATATTTATAAAATATAAGAGTGATATTTCGCCCCAAAACTAGCTATAATTTGGTATTTTGCCTAAATGTAGGCAAAATCGATGGTCAAATAAGTGTTTGCCAAATAAAACCCAAATGTATTTTAGTAAAATCTATGACCTACGAATTTTTAAACTCTGTATCCAGTCAAACAAATTCACATAAATTTAAAGAGAGAGAGAGAGAGTAGTATACACGATGATTGAAGATTGTGTTTGCCATGGAATTTAGCAAGTTTTTGGAAATTTTTCGAAAATGAGTTTTTCAAAGATTGCTTTTTCAAAATTTTCAGAGAAGCTTTTTTCTCAACTCACAAAGCTCCAACATTTTTTCAAATAAAATGCATGTCCAAACATAATTTTAAATTCAATATTATTTTTAACTTAAATCCAAATATTACTTTTTCAAAAATTATACTGTAAGTTTTATGTCCAAACACCTGTTGGGATTTTAAGTAATTAATGATATATTAATGCTTAAAATGAGTGAATGGGAAATGGAGGGGAAAATAAAATATTTGA
>ML281595.1:6995-46705 GCA_005239495.1 Nicotiana undulata
TATTTTACTAGCCCCTGAGTCACAGGTTTGATTCGTGATCAGGGAGCAATTACACTCATATTTTATCCAGCCCCTGAGTCACATGTTTGATACGTGATCAGGGAGAGATCAGACTTATTTTTCTAGCCCCTGAAACACAGGTTTGATTCGTGATCAGGGAGAATTATATTACTAATTTCATCGTCCCCCGAGTCACAGGTATGATTCGTGATCGGGGAGAACTTTTATTTTCTTTGGCCCCCGAGTCACAGGCATGATTCGTGATCGGGGAGAGTTTTACTTTGCATCATTGGCCCCGAGTTACAGGTATGATTCGTGATCGGGAGATTATATATATATGTCATTGGCCCCTGAGTCGCATCAAATAATTCGCGAGCAGGGAGAGATATTTGCCAACGAGTCGCATGGATGATTCGCGATCGTGGAGATTTTATCAAGTCAGTGCACGAGTCGCAGGTATGATTCGCGAACGTGTGGAACTTTATGACCGAGTCAGTCCTTATGACCCACCCTTATGACTTCGGCCGATAGTCTTGTCCGTGTCGGTTATATATNCTTTCTCATATGATTTATTGCTCAACATGTATTTTATTTTATTATGTACTGGACGTTAGTGAGTATGTATTCTACCTCTCGTCACTACTCTTTACGAGTTTAGACGGGATACTCACTGGGTACATATGTGATTATATGTACTCATGCTGCACTTTCTTTCTTTTTCTGCACTTGACTGTGCAGGTATTGAGACTGGTTCGTCTGTTCGTTCGTCAGCTGATAGGTACTGATCGTGGCGTCGCTCCACCCGGTGAGCTGTCTTCTTGGCGTTTTCCTGACAGCACCTCTGGAGCCTTCTAGTTTCATTTTGTTCAGTCTTTTGTTCCAGACTGCGGCTTGTATATTTTGTATATGTATTTCTGCTGTTGTATCTATGTAGCCGCCCATTGACACTGTGACACTAGTCCTGGCACACACTGGTTGTAGTTATGCTGGTAGTTTGGGGTTGTATATATTGGGCCTAGGTGTTGCTCAGCTCGTTTCTACGGCCTTACCCCATATTGTTATTATATTCCACATGTTTATTGTCATAGTTGAACGTTGGCTTGTCTAACCTCGCCGTTAGGCGCCATCACGACCTGAACCGGTTTTGGGTCGTGACATTTGAAGTTCCTATTTATGCATCTTTAGCCTCATATGTCAAACACAAACTACTATTACGAGTGATGTGCATATTATCAGCATACACCAGGACAATTACTATATTTGAAATTTAACTCTTTGTGAATAATAAATGATCATGAGCACTATTGACATAACCTGCTTCAACAAGTCCTTAAGTAAGTTTGATGTTTCACTACCTTGAAGCTTAATGTAAATCATAAAGAGAATTCAACAACTTGCAAACTTTGTTCTCCCCTTGTTTGTGGAGGCTTGAGGCAAGGTCATGTAGACCTCTTCATAAAGGATCCCTTGGAGAATAGCTTTATTCACATCCATCTGGAAAAAATTCCACCTGTTAGAAGCTGCTATACTGATAACAATTTTCATAGTTAAGTGTAACCTTTAGCAACAAGTCTATCACTAAACCTCTCGACTTCTCCTGTAGCATTGCATTTGATATTTTACACCTATTTGGACCCTATGGTCCTTTTGTCTTCTAGTAGATCAACAATATCCCGAGTGTTATTATCTTAAAATTCTTTGATCTCTTGTCCCATTGCCTCTATCCATATATTGTCCTAGGAAGTATCCTTGAATGACTTAGGTTCACTTAGAGGAGAAAACATAAGTAAGATTGATAAAAAATTGATAAGTGATCATAATATATTATCGCGACCCTAATTTCCCTCCGTAGGATGTCGTGATGACACATAACCTCTAAGCCTAGGTAAGCCTAACACTTACTAATTTATTACCAGATTTTAGCCAAATAACTGTTAAGCATGAAACATAAATTTTTATAGTAAGCCAACAATCCAAGGTAGATATATCATACCAAAATTGGTAGTACAAATCATTAGCTTTATCGAGTTCACTAGGAAATTTCTATGTACAACTATTCCGGAATAGAAATAAACTGTACAAATAACTTCTAAAGGTGACTCTGAGGCTAGCGAATACGATGACAGGTATACCTTTAGTCTCCACAAAAATGCCCGATCTGCTAGCTAATGATCAACAAACTCCGAAGTACCTTGATCTGCACAAAAATTTGCAGAAAACGTATCATCAGTACACCATAGCCGTACCCAATAAGTATCAAAGCTAACCTTAGTGGAGTAATGGCGAGGGCCAGTCAAGATACCTACTAGTCTTAATAACCTGCAAAAGTATGAATGTGAAACTAACAGAGAATATTATTTATATAAAGCTAAGCATCGTAAAAATAACAAAATAGTACTCGCCATTGAAAACTAGAAACAAGAATTACCAATTGGGAACAAATTGGCAATAACGCAGTAGAGTACGATTAACACAGTTTAAGTTCGGTGAAGCCAAGTAAGGGAACACAAGTAACAACTCAATAAGAACAACCGCTTTTGCACAAAGTTTATTTAAGAATTTCCCCAGGTACGACACCTCATAGTCACAATCATGGGTCCTAGTTCACGAACCCTAATCACTTCGCATCTTGTGCCCACATTACATATCACAACTATACGGACAACTCCCGTGCCAATACCATTAATACCTTATATCTGCACGGACAACTCACGTGCCAAAAATACAACTCTCGCACAGAAGACAAGTATACGAGAATACATGTAGATGTTCAATAAACATCAAGATTCATCTTCTTAAACCAATATGAGTGAGAAATTATGTGTATGCTTTTGTAAGCGTTCTATCACAACTTGAGTCAACAAGTAAAAACAGAGACGACAGATGGCACATAAGATACAACACAACAAAACATAAAATGCATAACTCATACAAGGTAGGCACACTACTATTCAAATATCATCATTAACAATGCCTCGAGGCCATAACAAGTCATCACGAATCATCCCCGACATATCCTCCCTTGCCTCGCCACGTGCGCAACAATAAAGTAAATGTCTGCCTTGTCTCGCCACACGCGCATAATAATATCCCCGCATTGTCTTGCCACATGTGCAAACGAAGATATGTATATAGCCCAACTTGTCACGCCACATGTGCAATTATCAATAATAACAGTAGCACGGACTACTCACGTGCGAACACCCTAACAATACTCTCAACAATATAACGTGTGCCAAAACATAACAACTCGCACCACATGTTCCCCCATTTCCACAACATTTCCTCAAAACAATTTTAATACCACAACCACACATAGCTCCCGACTAAAAAATACTAAGTACAATAACAATAACAATAACACGAGAATACGGCAAGAAAATCAACACAAGAATTTCAAAACACAAAGAAACGAAAGAACGGGTTCACAAGAAAGACATGACAAGTATTAATGGCTTAAACAAGAATAACTCAGTAATGAGGGAGATAGCGTGTAACAACGATATCAACTAGGAGTAACTAAACAATAGGAGAGATAACATGTAACAATGATTACAAATAAGAATGACCTAACAGTGAGAGATATAACATTTAACAATTATTCCAAATAAATACAATTCAATGATAAGAGGGATACATGTAAAAATGATTCTAAATAAGCACAATTCAACTATAAGAGAGATACATCTAACGGTGATTCAAAATAAATACAACTCAACAATAAGAGAGATACATGTAACAATGACTTCAAATAAAGATATGTCAACAATGGAGAAGACAACAATAACTTCAATTTAGGAAAATCAACTAAGGAAGAGATAACATGGAAATAAAAGAGGAAACAACTTCAATTTAGGCACATAAGAGTATATTTTGCAATAAATGATATAACATGAACTGATTATCTTAAAATAAGATACGTAAGGGTAAATTTAGAAGTGGAGGATTTAACATGATAAGCCGGTCAAATTTCCACATATAAGTCGTGCACACACTCGTCACCTCGTGTACATATCTTTCACGTATTTTAAATAGTGGGTAGCTCCCCCACATAATATTAGGCAAGATACTAAACACAAAAGCCTTCAATGAACCCTCTAAAATAGCTTTTCCTTTACGATTCACCTCCGCACGGCTCAAACCTAACCAAAATTGACTCAACAACACCAATAATGCAAGAGAAATTAATTTAAATAATAAAAGCTATGATCTTTACGTAATTCCTCAAAAGTCAAACCCTGGCTCGCCAGGCCAAAACTAGGGTCCAAGGTACATTCTGACTACCTATTACCCCATGAGCTCATATATGTGATTATTTTCAAAATCAAAGTCCAAATCGACTCTCAAAACTCAAATTCTTATTTTTCAAAAACTTGACAAAGTTTCACAAATTTTCACTTTGATTCACATCATTTTGATGTTACAATCTAAGATATATTGATGGAATATGATTAGACATAGAGAATCACTTACCCAAAGATTGTAGAGAAAACCCCTTCTTCAAAATCGCCTCATACCGAGTCTAGATTTCCAAAATATGAAAACGAGACAAAAAAATCCTGTCCCTCAGCTTTTGTCCAGTTGCAGGTGTCGCAAATGCGACCCGAGATTTGCAAATGTGAATTCCGCAAATGCGAAAAGCGAGGCCCTCCCATTTCTGTTTTCATCGAAATTTCGAACATGGACACATCACAAATGCAAGACTTCGGGTCACACCAGCAATTTCCACACTGTTCCAAACGTTCCAAAACACGTCTGAAACTCACCTAAGCCCTCGGGATTCAAAACCAATTATCAACACAAGTCTAAAAACATATCACGAACTCGCTTGTGTGATCAAATCATCAAATAACAACTGAAGCCACGAATTGGGCCTCCAACACAGATGAAATCAACATGAAAATGAAGAACTTCTAAAAACACAATCCCTCGTTTAATTTCTATCAAATCAACTCGGAATGACGCCAAACTTTGCAGACAAGTTCCCAATGACAAAACAGACTTATTCCAAGTCAAGAAATAGAAATCGAAACATGATATGAAGTCAACCTACGGTCAAACTTACCAAAATTCTAAGCTTTCAAATTACCAACTTCCGACAAAACAACAAAAATCAGCCTACGTACCTCCGAATTCGATTTCGAGCATACACCCAAGTCCAAAATCATGATACAACCCTATCGGAGGCATGAAAACACCTTTTTAGGATCGTTTCCAGAAAAGTCAAACATTAGTCAACATTTTCAACTTATGCTTCTAACGTGAGAATCACTCATCCAAATTCATCCCAAAATATCTGAAATTCAAAGCCGACCATGCAAACATGTCATAATACATAATGTGAAGCTACTCAAGACCTCGAACCACTGAACGGAATCTTAAAGGTCAAAACGACCGGTCGATTCGTTACATTCTCCCCTTTTAAATAAACATTTGTCCTCGAACATGCCAAGAGTTCTTCCTAAGCCATCATATCACTGTATAAACTCACCATGCACATACCGCGGATGATCCCACGCCACCCCAGACCATATGAAATCGACAATAGTATGTCAATCGCAAATTATACCTTCCCCTAATGCCGAAGCCTGAGAATCAAATATCCACATCTTCCAAGTGCCCTATTATCATACAAACATACCGTAAAATTCTCAACTAGTTATAATAGATCATGCATACACCCACAAAGTACAACCACTTTATATAACACATCATCGATATGCCCATAGCACTAACTCTGACTGCAATAATCGCCCATTACAAAACCCGGTATTGACAAACACACTCATATCAACTAGAACCTTGTTCCAAACCTTCACAATGCTAATAATAATGCAAGAGACATGCAAATCTCATATTTGTTCATCCGATCAACAAGCAACCTCAAATGCCACCTGGGCACATGCATCGCAATCCAAACCCAATAAGCACCACTCGAATATGACTGAGTATGACAAGAGGACACGTGAGATAGAACTGTCAAACAAGCCAAGCAGGCACAACTCCCCACAGATACCATATTGGGGATATTATCCATAAGGAAGATGCAAGACACTCGCAACAACCACAATAAATCTTACCTTAATATGACCTCATCGCGACACATATCCCAGCACAAACACATATATCCATCAAGAACACCAGGCCCCCATCCTTAACTCGGAATCACTTGTAAATTAAACATCTCATCAACTAAGACACTCTACCAACTAACCCTGTAGAACCAAAACCACAACACAAAACAAACTTCTCATACATGTAGAACACCAAGATCATAAATTGTGGCAATACAACATGTAAATCACGCCAAATACTACCGTATTTAACTAACAGAGAGTCCACCAAGGTCTCATGACCTACAATAGGAACCTAACCAGAATGATAGACATTGGCTATCACAATAAAATTCTTAACTAGCATGAACCCATGAACAGAGTACAAGAACAACAAAACACAACCATACTTTTATCAAGGTGAAATGAATCTTACCCATAAATGGGACCGAATTGAAGTAACACAAACGCATCTCTATTCTCAACTGACACCATACTTGTAAGGACATCATCTGGTACATCGGCCTCTGCCAAATAGAAAGGGCGTAACAATGGGCCCATCGTATGTCACGCCCCGAACTTGGGGAGTGAGACCGCCACCCGGTGCCTCACCTCTCATTGTGTACCAACTAGCGACTAGCGAACTCTGAACATATAATGTCATAGTTTGTCCATAGGCCACATTGCAAAACAATTTGCGAATGCTGACTGGACATCAATATCAAGCAGGGCCGACAAGGTCGTCATAACTACTACAGCTAGAAAACCAACAAAATATGCATATAATGCTTACAAGCCCAACATACTGCACTAACTGACATGATATGCCTACAAGCCTCTACTGATGGATGTATTGTGATCGGAACAAAGCCTCAGCCTATCCATTACATATATACACACACACACACACACACACACACACACACACACACACACACACACACACACATAAGATGTACATAAAACTCTAAACCCTAACTCCGAAGGATGTGGAGCTTACCGATCAAGCTAAACTCGGACAACACCTAATGAGGAGGTCTACCTGTCTATCTGTATGAAACTTCACGCATGAATTGCAACATCCTCGGCGAAAGGGACATCATTACGACATAATGTACCGAGTA
Source organism: Nicotiana undulata (assembly GCA_005239495.1). NCBI lineage: Eukaryota > Viridiplantae > Streptophyta > Magnoliopsida > Solanales > Solanaceae > Nicotiana > Nicotiana undulata. The sequence goes on from ML281595.1 coordinate 14,173, forward strand.
TGTAAGGCAACAAAATAGAATTGGACTGATTATATAATAACTGAAAGTAATTATGAGTAAAAGATAATATGAAGATATGCTTACCTGCTGATATTGACTCAACACTCTCAATATTGTAAGTAAAATAGTTGTTAGACCTTATAAGGCTCGATATATGTATAACTTCTCTCCCGTAGTAGGCTCGTTCGTAGGTGCTCGGCCATACTAGGCTCTGTATCTCGGCCATTTTGGGCTTGCTCATAGGCGCTCGACCATAGTAGGCTTAGTATACAACTTACCATCTGTTCAGAGGTTGCCCAATAGGGGCCTGCCCATTGATAATGGCTCGATGGTAGTGGAAATATTGTAATACTGTATTTATAGACTCTTTACTCTCTTGACTAGAAGAATACAATACTCAATTGAATATGAAGTCCTGATAAGGGAGAATACTGTAACTTGGGAGACCAGGACGGGAGTATGAAATTCTCTTTATGCCTCGTTATCAAACATATGTAATTACGAGATCATGTCAAAGTGAAGGAAAGGTTTGGCCTTGACATAACTGAGCCGATTCTTTTAACAATTCCTCTGACACCCTACTTTTGTGATAAAATACGTAACGTCGAATCGAATTAGGGTAAAATCCGTATGATATTCTTGAGAAAGATTGCATCGTACTGCCTTAGAATCAAAATTTCCCTTGCTATTACCTTATGAAGTATTGTACAAATTTGTTGTAGCTTCCCCCATAACTTAGCAAATTTTAGCATCCCACCTTAAAACTCATGAACAATATTACAAATTATGAATGAGACTTTGCTTACTATAAGAAAAGGAGTCCACAGTTACCGTTCAATATTTTGCCTTCCAAAATCAGATATGTTGGTGCATATATCCTTAACTCTTGCCACCTAAATACACTTTAATGCTTAGCAAGCATACTTATTCCCAAAATGTGACACCACCTTCTTCATACACATTAGTCATACTTTACTTTAATTGTCTTGGTCCTATGTGGACAAAATAACTCTTACTCTTATCCACTTAAATCAATAATTAACCATCTACCCGCATAATTAAGAATTATCTCAAATTACTTAAAATAATAATCACTTTTAACACACCTTATACACCTTACTATCATAGTCATGTGGTACCTTGTATGGAATTAATCCATAAATACCGAATATTATAGCTCTAACCGTATTTTATCCCAAAATGTCAAACTTCGACAAAATTCATATTCTTCGATTTGCTTAACCTCTCACCTTCACGAATTTACTCATCGCTTGCTGAGATAGAGTAATGCTTAAAATCCCAAAATAATCTCTTTCCTGAACTTTCATCGATCAACTTATGACAAAACTTCAACGTACGAAAATGCAAGATGTGACATTTCATTTCCGAGCTTATATCAATTTACTCATGTCATACTTTCACGTACGAAAACATGAGATGTAAGATCATTCCCCCCTTGGAACATTCATCCTTGAATGATGATTGATGCACTTATTGGTTTCATTACTTATGTGTTTCGAATACTTTAGTATTCTACTTGCCATCTAGGCAATTGTTTTGTGAATATATCAAAAGGCCGAGTCTTTCCCCCCTTTAAGCCTCTTTCTCATACAATGACTTGGGGTCGGAATCCTTCCAATATCGTAAGTGTTGTACCTTCTATCATGCAGCCTGTACGACACTAACCTTGTAAGTGCGCCTATGTGACTCTTCTCTCCTTTTCCTCCAGCTTTTAGCGAATCTATAGGCTTCACTTTATAAACATATATAATGCTTGATAAAATGTCCCTCTGGGCATGTATAGGTATACTGAAGTTCTTCGCTCGGTATTTTGTTGAACTTATGAATATTGCTATACATTATTTCATAGACCCAGTTATCTACGACTTTACTGCATCAAGATAAGTAATATTATACCATAACTCTTACTTCGATTTATCGTTAGTGAGGTTTGCTACCAAACTCCAGGTTACTCTTATTCCTTATCCTATATGTATAAATCTATGTCCTTTAACACTTCTTAATTACGGTTCATCTTATGACTGATGACCTAATTTCATCTCATACTTTGTAACTTATATCCATCCATTGTTGATTAACCTCAATGTTTATCTACAATCTACCACTTGACTTGAAACTTCTTACGTAATACATTGCCGCTAGGGCCCACGTCTCTAAGGGACATCTGGAGTAATTGGACTGATCCACCTAGGGGTGATACTCTACTTCCATAACTGTATTTTATAGCATCCCAATGTGATTAACCTTAAGTGGGTATTTTAATCCCATAAAATTTATGAAATCATCTTTAAATCATTATTCAATCGAAGGCCCAAACGTCATACTTTATCCATCACAATTACACTTGCATTCTACTACCAGGGCACATTCCATCTCTTCTAAATGATACTAGTCTTAGATCCTTTGAGTTCATTCAGGCTATATCGAGATTTCTATAACTTTGAGAAATTATTAGATTTTCTTTTTTTCATGAGCTTAATCCCTAGGACTTATCCATTTTCGTCACCTTAACTTTCCCTTTTCTTATTCTTACTATTTTCTTTCTAAAACCTTGTCGCTCTACCATACTTTAACTTGCGATTTACACATATCCATTTATACTACTCGCAACCTTCCTTTAACTTGCTTGAACCATAGATTTTCTTTTGTCATTCTGGAACATCAAGTGAGACATCACGTAGTTTCTAACTCTTCTTTGTTATCTTAATTAGACTTCTCGATACCTAGAAACCATAGACTGGAAGGTATGCCACTGGCGATGCTGCTATTATTCCTGGATATTGAATCCCAGTGCTTCTAGCCTTCTATCTGAAGTATGGAATATTCACAACCTTCTGCACTTGAGTATCTCGTACGTTGTTCAACCTTACCTTACTTGCCTTAAAATCTCTCATCACATCTTTTATCTCTTTCATAACCTTCCTTCCACATAGGTATAATTCCCATCCACAACTTGAAGCTCTATTATAATACTTGCTCCTCTGGTGCTTATACAATCTGGTGGGAGCTTCATAATGACTTCTTATGAGTAGTATTTTATGTTCTTTACCACGATTTCTATAATTTTCTCGGTCTAATAATCAAACTCTTGATTTATTTAGTTGATGTAACTCTTTAGTTTCCTCTTACTTCTGACCAGCCTTCATGTAAGCTTGAGCTATCTTCTGATTTGCGGCTTCTGGTATTAGTTATTACTTTATACTTTCATGTGCGCAAAAGAATATCCATGATAAAATCATCTAGCAATTTGATCCTTTGTTTATACCCTGGGCTAAAATCATTCTTTTAACTTATACAAGAGTCTTCTACGACTGTATGATTGTCAACATATATGCTGCTTGGATAATACTCCGAAATCTTAAGTGCGTTCATAATGTAAGTAACTCTCGATCATTAGTCGAATAATTCTTTACGTCCATTCTCAGCTTTCTTTAAATGTAAGCCAATATTTTTCCTGGCCTTTCTGCCCTCTTGTTGCGTGCATACTTAGCGTATGTTAGTTCCCACGCATGTCGGAGTTTTTGTGCAACTTGTATGTTCTCAAATATTACTTTTTATTTTACTTCCGGTTCATTAGCCACGGTAGGTGATACTTTCTTTTGGAGAGCATACACTGTTGTAGTGAGACTGTTTTTACATGACCATTTCTCCTTCGAGTTACCATGTTTAGGTTGAAGCCTTCTTCCTTGTTACCTCAGCTAGTCTTGCATTGTAATACCGAGGGAGTACCTTCTAACTCTTGTAAAGCTGTGAGATTATTACATCGTATACTCGAAGGAATTTTTTATGTTCTTCCTCGCCTATAATTATACGTAGTTACTTATCACCATGCCCTTGTGCTTGTATGGTTGCTTCTAAACTAATATTTTGACTTGCTTCCCAGTGGCATTCTCTTTTATTCTCCTAACACTTATACGGTACCTTTAACTTACTCAACTCATATCTGAATATATCTCAAGTATTAATGTCACGCCCCAACACCAGGGGATGGGACCAGCGCCTAACCGAGTGAACCCGGTCAAGCAAGCCTGTTTGGTCCTCCCTACCCGACTCGTTTCTCCCCCGTGTCTATAGCATACGTTATTTACATGAGTTAGCAAGAGATAATTCAAAAGCATATATTCATAACATTAAGTCCATTTTCCTCTTTCACCATTACCAACATTAGATCTTTCAAAACATACATACTAATTACAATATTCGCGATACGGAATCACGGTTATGAGTAAATCCAACAACTACCCAAAATATATTCACAACCCACATAAGTGTCTACGGAGCCTCTAAGAGTTCGGAGAAATATACGTAGACCTGCCGGCGACAAGGCCCTGGCTATACCTCAAAAGGGGCAACATGTACAAAAGCGAACAACATATATCTACACACGGCCCCGGAAAGAGGTGGGGCTCACTAGGACTGCTGAAAGGAGGAGGAGAAGGCACCAATATCGTTGATTGGCACTACCTGCTATAGAAACACTTACATCCATTTAAATAATGTAGCACCTCCGGCAAAAGGGACGTTAGTACCATCAAATAGTACTAGTATGTATGATAAAACTTTACTGTAAGTAGAATTACAAAGTACACAAGTAGAAAATAGTCGTAGAAATCAAACAATGATGCACAGAAATACAAATAACACAAGTGAGAGTCTCATAGTTTCTTATTCCAATTTCCTCCTGTTGCGGCGCGCAACCCGATCCCACCGTACAATCATATTTCACCCTTATTCCTTCTCAACAAACCACCTTAGTTATCCTGTTGCGGCGTGCAGCCCGATCCTACCGTACAATGACATTGCACCCTTGTTCCTTCTCTACATACCATCCTTATTCCTCCTGTTGTGGCGCGCAACCCGATCCCACCGGACATAGTTTAAATAAGCAATAACAAGAAACAACTCAATCACAAGAATTTCTACCACCAGGAGTATAAGTTCATAGCAACCAGAGAACCATGTACAATCAAGGGGCACAATAACCTTTACAAAAACAGTGAGACGTGTAAGGTACGCCATAACCATTTAACTTAATTAAATCAATTCACATTTCTTTACCATCATTTACTACATAGCCTTTGGCACTTGGATACATGTAACAATTGAGTTCTTTACCTTTTTCATTCTTTTAGTAGCACTATCCTTCATATCAATAACTTCCAACATATGATGAATTATGCACATGATAGGATAAGCATAAAGAATGATATTTCACAATTTAGAGTAACATGGTGACATGGTAAACAACTAAGACAATAAGAGAACAAAATCTTATGCATCAAAACATTAGAAAAATCAATTCAAATATGATCAAGCAAGGAACTCATATCAAATCCTCGGACACTAGCGTGACGATTCTACAACGATTAAAGTTAGCCATACATACCTTGGTTTGGTATTTTTCCTTAATTTATACCACAATTCACTGGACTTTCTAGCACCTTCAATCTAATTCACAATGTGGCATAATTGAACTTAGAATTAGGAATAATGATCATGTCATGAACTCACTTGAGCATTCTATCAAACACTAAGTGTTCCTTTAGATTAAATGGCCTCTTTTTAGTGAAAGATTACTCTAACCCATTTCCCTTTACTAGATTATGACTAGTTGGGTACATGCATGCAAGATTCCTACACCCATATTCATGAACGCACCTAACTGTGTTTCATTTTAACAAAATTCTAGAAATTAAGGTTGGTGGGGTAGAAACTTACCTCTTGTGGTGAAGAAAATGGTGTCCTACTTGATCAATTCCAGGCTTGAGTAGTGATGGTGGACCAGATTTGATGAAATTGGGACTCTCACTCCCTAAAACCCACTCTCTCCTCTCTCTAATTTTTTAGAATATGGTTAAAAATAAGAGGGATGGGTGTTATATTAGGTTGGGGGTCGGGTTTTAAAAATTAGATAATAGGAGCCCCGATGCAGGTTTGCGGTCCGGAATGCGATCGCATTTCGGTTATGCGTTCCGCAAACCTGCCGCATTATTGGCCTTCAGCTGGGCAGAAAAGAAAAGGAATCTGCCCGGGTATGCGGCAACTATGCGGTCCGCATACCTGTTATGCGATCGCATAGTGCGCCGCATAACTCCCTCCGCAAAACCTCAGGTGGAATTACACGACAACTATGCAGCCCACATACATGATATGCGATCACATTTTGGGCCGTATAGCTGTCCTTAAAATGGACACCAATTTGTCCAACTATGCGACCACTATGCGATTCGCACAACCTTGAAAAATTCTATCCTCTAAGTCATGGGGTACTTTTCACTCCAAAAAGGTCCGATTAAAGAATTTATATACTTATATCAACATGGGGATCTATCCGGGCATCATTTCTAGTTAAGAATTCTACGGGTCTTTACATCCTACCCCACTTAAAATCATTCGTCCTCGAATGAGGATCGGGGAATTACTTGGGTTTGAAACTACAATATGCCAACCCCTAAATTTTAACTAACTCCGATTTTTCCTAAAACTTCGCCAGAGTTTCCTTTGTAATTAGACCTATCCAACCGGCACGATGGCAGATGAGTCTCCAATCACTTTCTTTAACATTGTCGCATGAAACACCGGGTGTACCAATGACATTTCAGGGGGCAACTCCATCCTATATGCCACCTGCTCTATCCTTTGAGTGACCCTGTAGGGCCCGACATATCTCGGACTTAATTTCCCTTTCTTTCCAAACCACATGACCCCCTTTATGGGAGATACCTTCAAGAACACCCAATCCTCTTCATGGAACTCCAAATCCCTGCGACGAACGTCCGAATAGGATTTCTGATGGCTCTGAGCAATTTTCAACCGCTCCTTTATGATTCTAACCTTCTCCATGGCTTGATGCACAAGATCCGGTCCCAACAATTCGGCCTCTCTAACCTCGAACCACCCAATCAGAGACATACACTTCCTACTGTACAAATCCTCAAATGGGGCCATCTGAATGCTGGCATGGAAACTGTTGTTGTAAGCAAATTCTATAAGTGGAAAATGATCATCCAAGCTACCTTTAAAATCATGCACACAAGCTCAGAACATGTCCTTAAGTGTCTGGATAGTCCGTTCTGCTTGTCCATTAGTCTGCGGGTGGAAGGATGTGCTGAGATTTACCTGTGTTCCAAAACCTTGCTGAAATTTCTTCAAAAATTTAGCTGTGAATTGGGACCCTCGATCCAAGATAATGGAAATTGGGGTGCCATGGAGCCTGACTATTTCTTTGATATACAACTGAGCATATTTTTCTGCAGAGTCGGTGGACTTAACTGGCAAGAAATGTGCTGACATCTTGAGCCAATCCACTATTACCCAAATTGAGTCAAACTTGCGCGGAGTACGGGTTAATCCTACCTCAAAATTCATATTGATCATCTCCAACTTCAACATCGGTATTTCTATAAGTTGCACCAACCCACCGGGCCTTTAATGTTCGACTTTTACTTGCTGACAGTTAGGACACTTAGCCACAAAGTCCGCCACACCCCTCTTCATGCTATTCAACTAATAAACTTCCTTGAGATCGTGATACATTTTCGTAGAACCTGGGTGTACGGTGTATCTAGAATTGTGAGCCTCTGTCATTATCTTCTCTCGAAGGTCATCCACATCCTGAACACATAATCTCCCTTGGCACCGCAAAACACCGTCATCCTTGCTAAGTGAAAACATTGTGGTCCTGCGATTAAGAATTGCCTCTCTTAGTCGTGCCATCGCTGGATCATTGAATTGCTTTTCCCTAACTTCCGCCACGAGCGAAGATTCAGCTCCGTTATGCACCATAGCATTCTCTTCGTCTGAGGCCGTAAGACAAACCCTCAGACTGGCCAACTGGTAAAACTCTCGAGCCAAAGGCCTCTGACCTGCTTCTAAGTGAGCCAAAGTACCCATGGATTTCTGACTAAGAGCGTCTGCCACCACATTCGATTTCCCTGGATGGCACAAGATATTAATATCATAATCTTTGAGCAATTCCAACCATCTCCTCCGCCTTAAGTTTAATTCCTTCTGCTTGAATAGATACTGGAGACTATTGTGGTCTGCAAACACGTCCAAATGGACCCCATAAAGATAGTGCCGCAAGATTTATAATGCAAAGACAACTACTGCAAGCTCATAATCATGCGTCAGATAATTCTTTTCGTGATTCTTAAGCTGCCTCGAATCATAAGCTATAACCTTACCACATTGCATTAACACAAACCCAAGACCAACCCTTGAAGCATCACAATACACAACAAATCCCTTTGTACCCTCTGGCAAGGTCAACACTGGCGCCGAAGTCAATCTTGATTTCAATTCCTGGAAACTCCTTCCACAAGCGTCGGACCACTGGAACTTGACTGCTTTCTACCTCGACTTAGTCAATGGGGAGGCGAGGGTAGAGAATCCTTCCACGAACCTCCGATAATATCCAGCTAATCCCAAGAAACTGCGAATCTCTGTCGGGGTCGTTGGTCTAGGCCAATCTTTCACAGCTGCGATCTTTTGGGGATCAACCTGAATCCATTCCCCGGAGACAACATGATCCAAAAAGGTAATTGATTGTAGCCAAAATTCGCATTTTGAGAACTTTGCATACAAATGGTGTTGATGAAGAGTCTGCAGAACTGCCCTGAGGTGATTAGCATGATCTTCCTGACTTCGTGAATAAACAAGGATATCGTCGATGAAAACTATTACAAAAGAGTCAAGAAATGGCTTGAAGACCCGATTCATAAGGTCCATGAAAGCTGCTGGGGTGTTGGTTAGCCCAAAAGGCATTACCAAGAATTCAAAGTGCCCATATCGAGTTCTGAAAGCTGTTTTAGGAATATCCCGCTCCCTTATCTTCAGTTTGTGGTACCCGGATCATAAATCAATTTTTGAGAATAACCTAGAATCTTGCAATTGGTCGAACAAATCATCTATCCGAGGCAATGGGTATTTGTTTTTGATTGTGACCTTATTGCGCTGCCGGCAGTCAATACACATTCGCAGCGACCCATCTTTCTTTCTGACAAAAAGAACCGGTGCGCCCCAAGGAGATGCACATGGCCGAATGAAACCCTTTTCTATAAAATCCTTCAGTTGCTCCTTCAACTCCTTCAATTCCGCCGGTGCCATCCTGTAGGGTGGGATAAATATCGGTTGTGTGCCCGACAATACATCAATCGCTAAATCGATCTCTCTGTCTGGTGGAATCCCAGGAAGCTCATCCGGAAAAAGATCAAGGAATTCATTCACAATAGGCACAGACTGGGGAGCAGGCACTGCAGAAGTGGTGTCCGCAACTTGACCAAATGGTAGATGCACCCCTTTCTGATCATTTTTTAGGCCTTAAGGTAGGAAATAAACCTACCTCTTGGCACAATATTATTCCCTTCCCATTCAATAACTGGATCATTAGGAAACTCAAGCCTCATAACTCTGGTTAGGCAGCCGAGTTTGGAAAACTATGAGTAAAGCCAATCCATTCCCATTATTACATCAAAATCCACAATTCCTAGCTCAATAAGATCGTCCGTGGTATTCCCAGCATGCACCGTGACTACACAACCCCTATAGACCTGCGCGGCCGTAATAGATTCACCAACCGGAGCCGACACTATGAACGGCTCATGAAGCTGTTCTGGTTCTATCCCAAAACTTGTTGCAATAAAAGGAGTAACATATGACAAAGAAGACTCGGGATCAATAAGGGCATACACATCATGAGATTGAGAAGTCAGAATACATGTGACGACGTTTGGAGAAGCCTCTACACTCTGACGACCACTCAGGGCATAGAATCGGTTGCGTCCTCTCGGACCCCGTGCACCACCCCTAGCTTCACCACGCCCTGTTGGTGCTGGAGGGCCTCAGGCTGGAGGGCGTGCGGAGGATGTAGCAGCTGAAGAACTGGATGGCTGGGCGGTGCCCCTACATGTGCCCTGGTTGGATGTACGACAGTCTCGCTGAATATGGACTCTAATTCTGCATCTATAGCATACTGGTATGTCCAAGTATTAGGGCTTATAACGAAACCTCCCACACTTAGGACATGGGTCCCTCCGCTGCTGCTGGAATCTCCCTCCTGGTCGACCCGGCTGATGGAACCTTCTGCTACCTGATCTTACCCCAAAACGACCTCCCTGCTGATGATGATGATGCCCTGGTTGTGGGGCACTGACTGAGGACTGAGCATAAGACTGAGGTAGCCCTGATGACCCACCCCGAGGAACCGATCTCCCATCTCCGAATGAGCTCCCAAGGTTGCCTGCTGACCGCGCCCTGCTACCACCTTCTCGATCCATCCTTAACCTCAACTTCCGAGCCTTTGTAGCCTTGGAGAATCCCACAATATTCCCATAGTTCATGTTAGAATGTATAGCAGCTGTGGAAGCTTCATTAACAACCAAGGGACCAAGGCCCTGCACACACCAGCGAACTCGGGCATCCATGGTCGGCATCATATGAACAACATACTTCGATAGGCGCACGAATTCCATATGATATTCCCACACACTTTTTTTACCTTGCATGAGGACCTCAAACTCTGATGCTCGTGCTGCCGTAATCTCGGCGGGCAAGAAATGATCTATGAAGGCATCTGCAAACTCACTCCACCTCGCCGGAGGGCTCCCCTCCTCACGAGAATCCTCCTACATCTCAAACCAAGAATACGCCTCCCCTTTCAGACAGTAAGATGCCAACTCTACTCCCTCTATCTCAGTAGCACGTATAACTCGGAGGGTCGTGTGCATATCATCATTAAAATCCTGAGGGTCCGCCTCGGGGTCAGTACCTGTGAACTCTCGAGGGGCTAACTGAAGGAACCTGTTAACCCTGGAACCGAAAACATCTCCTTGCCCACTGGAGGATGAGGGGGAAACATTGGACCTCTGGGCTTGAGAAGCCACCAACTGGGTCAGCATCTGAATAACTACCCTAAGATCCGGGTCAGAAATAATGGGACCGGAGGCTGGGGCTGGAGGAGGATCAGGAATATCAACAGGAGGGATTATGGCACCTTCCGCTGGAGTAGGAATCGGGATGGTCCGGTCTGGTGTGGAGGAATTAGGCTGATTCATAGTCGGGGAATTATTCTCACCCGCATCATTCAATTGGGAATCAGTGGCCACTCTTGGGGTGGCATTGGCCTGTTGGCCGAGTCGTGCTTTCTTCCAGGGTGCCACTTACTGAAAGTTTAAACAATGCACGAGTTAGAGAGTGACAACCCCACCTTTCACTCCATCGCACGATTAAGAATAACAATGAAGGGTAGTATTCCTAAATGCCCAAGCAACCCCTTAATTATAGATGTTGTCGACAACACACCGATAAAAAGGGATCTACTACGCACGGCACCGAAAAATCCTAGGACACTTTAAAACCTTAGGCTCTGATACCAAGTTTGTCACGCCCCAACTCCGGGGGCTGGGACCGGCGCCTAACCGAGTGAACCCGGTCAAGAAACCCTATTTGGTCCTCCCTACCCGACTCGTTTCTCCCCTGTGTTTATAGCATACATTATTTACATAAGTTAGCAAGAGATAATTCAAAAGCATATATTCATAACATTAAGTCCATTTTCCTCTTTCACCATTACCAACATTAGATCTTTCAAAACATACGTACTAATTACAGTATTCGCGATACAGAATCACGGTTACGAGTAAAGCCAACAACTACCCAAAATATATTCACAACCCACATAAGTGTCTACGGAGCCTCTAAGAATTCGGAGAAATATACATAGACCTGTCGGCGACAAGGCCCCGACTATACCTCAAAAGGGACAACATGTACAAAAGAGAACAACATATATCTACACACGATCCCGGAAGGAGGTGGGGCTCACCAGGACTGCTTAAAGGAGGAGGAGAAGGCACCACTATCGTCGATCGGCACTACCTGCTACAGAACCACCTACATCCGTTTAAAAGATGTAGCGCCCTCGGCAATAGGGACATTAGTACCATTGAATAGTACTAGTATGTATGATCAAACTTTACCCTAAGTAGAATTACACAGTACACAAGTAGAAGACAGCAATAGAAATCAAACAATGCTGCACAGAAATACAAAGAACACAAGTGTGAATCTCATAGTTTCTTATTCCAATTTCCTCCTATTGTGGCGCGTAACCCGATCCCACCATACAATCATATTTAACCTTTATTCCTTCTCAACAAACAACCTTATTTCTCCTGTTGCGGAGTACAACCCGATCCCACTGTATAATCATATTGCACCCTTGTTCCTTCTCTGCATACCATGATTATTCCTCATGTTGTGGAGCGCAACCCGATCCCACCGGACATAGTTTAGATAAGCAACAACAAGAGACAACTCAATCACAAGAATTTCTACCACCAAGAGTATAAATTTATAGCAACCGGAGAACCATGTGAAATCAAGGGACACAATAACCTTTACAAAAATAGTGAGATGTGTAAGGTACGCAATAACCATTTAACTTAAATCAATTCACATTTATTTCCCATCATTTACTACATAGCCTTTGGCACTTGTATACATTTAACAATTGAGTTCTTTACCATTTTCATTCTTTTAGTAGCACTATCCTTCATATAGATAAGTTCCAACATATGATGAATTTTGCACATGATAGGATAAGCATAAAGAGTCATATTTCACAATTTCGAGTAACATGGTGACATGGTAAACAACTAAGACAATGAGAGAACAGAATCTTAGAAAAATCAAAGAAGTGCTAGCTTGGCACCCTCGAATTGGCCCATCTCTAGATGCTTATATCTTTTTATCAAGATGTCGTATGAATGGATTGTTAAGAGCGTTAGAAACTACATTCCAAGACCTTCAAATTGGTATATAAAATGCCCCAATAAGACCTCATATAACACACTACATGTATTTCTCAAAAAGCTTTAGTGACACACCTACTTGTCACTTATAATGTGTGCGCAGTCTCGCAAAACTCCAAATATCTCTCTACCCCTATGTCTTATCAATGAACGATTTAAAGAGTTGGAGACTAGACTCATAGATCTTCCATTTGGTAGGTAGATCACTCTGTATTTCCAAATTAATTGGGAGAAAATCTTAGTAACATTTTAGCTAAAGTTAAAGTAAAATTATGAACGTAAGTTGCGACAACTTTTGACCACTTTTGTTCCACAAATTGCTTGACTTCAAAATGTAACAAAAGACTATAATAATGTCATGCCTCAGAATCGAGGGACGAGACCGACGCCTAACCAGACGAACCCAGTCAAGCGGACCTAGTTTGCCTTTCCTGCCCAACGTATTACCCCGCGTTCATACATACATTATTTCATGTGAGTTAGCCGAATTTAGGTTCAAAGTACATTTAACATCATCATTCCGTTTTTCCTCTTTTAGCATTTCAACTATTGATATCAAAACATACAAAGTACAAACATAAGTTCCTAACATGAACCACGTTTTCCGAGTACGTACAGTTACTACCCAAAATACATATATACACCTACATCATGTCTACGGAGCCTCTACAAATAGTAGGGGTTTTACATAACTTATCGGTAACAAGACCCCGACTATACCTTTACAACATAAGCAAAAGAGGGTGGTATAATCCACACACGGCCCCGAGGAGAAGAGGAGCTCATCACAACTGCTGAGGAGATGAAGAAGAGGCACCACTAACGGCGGGCTGTGCTACCTGCTATGGAACCACCTACATCCATATAAAAGATGTAGCGCCCCCGACAAAAGGGACGTTAGTACTATGGAATAGTACTAGTATGTATGAACAAATTTTACCCCAAGTACAATCAAGAAGTACACAGATAAGAGATAGTTAATAGAATCCAACAAGCATTGCACACAAATCGAAATAACCAAAATCAAGAGTTTCACAGATTCCCCTTTTTCTTATTCAACAACTCCATATTCAAGAGTTTCATAGATTTTCATTTCAATAGTGATAATGATCACATTCCATCCTTATTACCTCGGCCACCCTTATTACCTCGACCACCCTTATCACCTTCTCTCACCCTTATTACCTCGTCCACCCTTAATACTCTGTGTTGCGGCATGCAAGCCGATCCAACCGGACAATCAATAATCACCACCAATTCAAATTACAAGGATCTTCATTATGAAGAACATAAGTTCATATCAACCAACAACTATGTGAAATCAATGCCACATAAATCTTCATCCAACAATGAGTCCAATACAGTATGCCATCAACATATAGCTTTATTAGTTTATCCATGTTTCCTTTCCTTTATTTACTACACATCATTTAGCACTTAGACACATTCAACAATTAACGAGCTTTGCACACGATTGAGTAAGCACAAAGGATCACCACTTTCACAATCTCATATAACATGGTGGTATGGCAGCCAACTAGGACAATCAGAGAATAGAATCTTACGTCTCAACAGTTTTGAACAATCAGTTCACATATTCTCAAACAAAGTACACATACCGTATGCTCGGACACCAACAAGAAAGGTTAAAGTTAGCCATACATACCTGGAGTAGAAATCCCTTTTTCACTTTTACTCACAAATCACCGAACCGACTAGCACCGTCAATCTAGTTCACAATTAAACACATTCAACTCAGAATTGGAAATCATGCATACAATTTGGACTTTCTTAGATTACCAACCCCGTTTTTGTGAAATTTACCCCGACCCACTTCGTTTTACTAGATTAACACCATTATTAAACATGCATGCAAGGTATTAGTTAATATTTTCAAGAATCAATTCATGCTAATCCTCCCTTTGTTTAAAATCAAAAAATTAATGGAAAATAAAGTTTGGAACTCTTACCTGCTAGAATGAGGAAGAAGAAGATTACTCGAAATATCAGGCCCGAGGGACTTTGAAAATCAGATTGATGGAAGAACCACTTTCTCTCTCAAGAACTCTCCTTTCCTTCTCTCTATTTTGTTCAGAAAACTTGTTAAAATGAAGGGGTGGGGTGTTTTAGCGAACTGGGGGTCGGGTTTTAAAATTAGAAAACTTAGGAGCCCGACACATGAATGCGGTCAGGAATGCGATCGCATTCCTGACATGCGGTCCGTAGACCGGTCGCAGAATGGCCCTCAAGATGGGCCAAAACTAAAAACACAGTGTGCAGGTATGTGACCACTATGTGGTCCGCATACACGTTATGAAATCGCATAGTGCGTCGCATAACCTCCCTTACCAAAAACCAATGGGCAAGAATGCGACAACTATGCGGTCTGCATAACCAGAATGTGATCGCATTCTGGACCGCATAGTTGTCCTCAATTTGGGCAGTGGCCTGCCCAGGTATGCGACCACAATGCGGTCCGCATACCTGTATCGCATAGTGCGTCGCATAACGCCCAACTTCTGGAAAATTACATCTTTCAAATTTCAGGGTACTTTTTATTCAGAATAGGTCCCTTTTTAAGGATTTCTACAGTTATAACAACTCGAGGACTTATTCGGGCATTATCTTAAACAAGAAATTTTACGGGTCCTCACACATAAGTATAAAATAACTCATAACATAACTTCCTTGTCATGTTAAAGACTCTAGTCTCACTCCAAAAGTTCATGTTATAACGTTCATGATGTCTTTCGATGAAACTTATTTTCTTCAATTGGTTTAGCTTCTAAGCCTTCCAACCCTCTTGGTACTTGCAGTCCATGATCTTAAATATTTGTTACCTCCAAGTTAACATGATTAAATTAATTTATGTACTTTTAGAGATGATCTCATTTCAGATCATACGTCAATTGACTTAGGACGTACATTCACATACGAAACCATAGGGTGTAACATCATTCCCCCCTATGGAACATTCGTCCTCTAATATTGGTTGGTGCACTGATAGCTCTTACGGGTGGTATTATTACTTTCCTTCCCATCTAGCCAACTATTATGTGAATAAAACAAAAGTCCAAGACATTCCTCCCTTTAGTCCTCTTTCTCACACCACGACTTGTGGTCGAAATTCTTCCAATATCGTAACTGTTTCTATCTTCTTTCATGCAACCTCAATGATTCTAACCTTTAATGTGCGCCAATGCGACTCTTATCATTACAATATCAACTAGCTTTAGGTTGCATAACACTTATTGCATAATCTTTTGGCCAAGTGGAGGCTTAGATGCTCCACCAGATTTTCTTATCTCTGCGTCATCTATTATTTGTTGCTCAGCCAATTCAACGTGTTTTTCCAGTAAAGCTTCATGTATTTAGGTGGATCTAACTTAACTTCGTTATCTACCCACTCGGAAATACGTTCCAAATCTTCCTGGATTGCATTTTTCTCACCATCATTAACCTCTGCAACATTATTTCATGCATTAGGAAATGTTTGTGTTGATTGTGCAAATTGTGTCTCCTGGGTTAGTTGGACATAAGTGCTAGTAGAAACTTTTTGTTGGGAAATAACTCTTCATAGGTGTATGTTTACCTTGAAAATGGTAATTAATACTATTTGTTAGGCAAAGGATTCTAAGTGGGAGTAAAGGAAAAAAGATAAGAGTAAAAGACAGTAAGAATATGTAAACCAAACTGCCTCAAATCGGGGTCTCGAGTTGGTTGAGATAGGGCCTCTAGGTCGAGGTAAAGTATCGATAATGGACGGTCGACGGAATTTAAATAACTATAATTGCCTCGAAGAGGGCTATATATGATCAATGATAAGTAATGAATGAAGAACAATCAATGAAACATAATAAATGTAAGTAATAAAGCAATACAGAGACAATAAAGTATGTTTGGTTTGGAGAGCAGAGAATGTTCTTGTTCCATGTATTCGATATCATGTGTGCAATAAATGATAAGGGTACCCTTTATATAGTAAGGGGTAATCCAAGCATAGTACATAAATGCCACGGTACAGACTTGTTCAATTCTTGCAGACCTGGTCAACTCTAATCACGTGCCTTTCGGGAGTTTCCCGCTCGTTCATGATAGCAACCGATTTATACTGCCCCGAGGTCGAGCATAGGGTACCCTCGGGGTCGAACCTCGAGTTGTGCCTCGAGATTTCTGAAGGCTGTTAGTGGAAAGCCATAATAATCATAAAATTGATCTCTCCGATTTTAGCCGTATACAGTGTATATCTGTAATGACCCGGCCGACTGTTCCGTGAGATTTTCCCCGTTTCCCCTAATTTAGCCTTGTCATGTGTTAATTAACCTAATTATGTTTTGTTGGGTTGGTTGGTACGGGTTCAGAGTGGCCGTGGTAAGAAATGAGACACTTAGTCTCTTAAATAAGCTTAATAGATGGAAAATGCAACCAGGGTTTGACTGATAGGTAAACGACCTCGAAATGTAGATTTTATGGATCAAATATATTCGTTAGGTGATTTGGGATATAGGAGTATGTTCGGAATTTAAATTGCAGTTCCGGAGTAGAATTAGGCTTGAATTGGCGAAATAGAGTTTTTGGCGAGTCTAGTCAGCAGTAGAAAATTAGCTATCGGGGTTGAAATGGAATTTCGAAAGTTAGAGCAAGTTTGTTTTGTCATTTTGAATATGTGTGCAAATTTTCAGGTCATTCGGACTTGTTTTGGTTAGTTTCAGCATCGTTGGTGATTTTCGGAAGATTTAGGATTATTAGGCTTGAATCATGAGTCGAACTTGTGTTTCGAGGTTATTTTGAGTGTTACGAGGGTTCGAAAAAGTGTGGGTCATCATTTATGACTTGTTTGAATTTTTGTTGGGGTCCCGAGGGGCTCGGGGTGATTTCAGAGGGTCATCAGAAGGTTTAAAGTTGGAAAATGCAGTAGAAGAAGCTGCTGGTGCCAGGCTTCTGGTGTGGCTGCACCTGCGGAAGGGTAGCCGCAGTTGCGATGCTGCATGTGCGAGGAGGAATGCGCAGGTGCGGAGATCGCCAGGCTGAAGGGAAGCTGCATGTGCGAGACTTGGAACGCACCTGCAAAGCCGCAGGTGCGAAGGAATAGCCGCAAGTGCGAGAAATGGGACATAAGTGGACTTCCGCAGGTGCGCACATGGGACCGCATGTGCAGTTTCGCTGGAAAGAAGGTATAAATATCCAGCCTTTTCGAATTTGAATTATTTCACCAATATTTTCATCCGGGATTGAGCTTTGAGAGAGGGTTTTGAAGGAGGAATTCAAGAGAACATTGGGAATTGTGCCTAATTTTGATAATTTTTAAATGGGTTTCAGCACTCTAGAATATTTTGACGTTATTAATCTGGTTTTGGTAGAGTCGGAGCAATTGGGAGCCGATTCAAGAGGCAAGAGCATCACAGAGTAGTTTTCGGGCCGGTTTGAGGTAAGTAATGACTGTAAATCTTGTCCCGAGTGTATGAAACCCTGGACTTCGTATTTTTCACTATTTTTGGTATGACGCACATGCTGGATGACAAGTTTGTGGCGTGCACTGGTAGGGGATTTGGACTTGGTCCTTCCCGTGGCAACCATAGAGTTGCGTAATTTCTTTAAATCATATGATAAATTGTGTTTTCAGACTATTACTGTATTTGGGTTGAACGCCATGTTTGGGGCCTTGTGCCGATCTGTTTAGACCCTTTGGGGGATATTTTTGATTTTACTCACTGTATTGATTCATGATTTACACTCAGTCACATCATGTTTTTTATGTTTGAAACTCAATCTTGTTACACTAATGTTTTGATATAAAATACTGTTTTGGGTCGAGTACCCCTTTTGTTGATAGCCCGAGTGGCATTTTTAGAGTCTCTGACTGAGTGAGGCCGAGGGCCAGTGTTGTGAGGATACTATGGGTTCGGGCTGAACGCCGCAACATGTACTATGTTATGATATGTGAGAGGTCGAGAGCCGAGTGATTTATGCCACGAAATGGCTTGATATTAGCGCTTGGGCTGTAGAAGCCCCTACAAAGTCTGTACACCGCCAGTGAGCGCATGTACCTACTAATTGCGAGTTTTGAGTGTAGAGTGCCGAGTGATGAGTGACTGTGAGGTAGCCCGAGGGGCCGATACCGAGTGATTGTGAGGTGCTGAGTGATTGATGCTGAGTGATGATACGCCTGAGGGGCAGTTTATGATACATGTTTTCATTTGTAAGACTATTTATGAACTCTGGCAATTTTATATATTGAATCCATTTGATTTCGGTGGAACTTATGAAAAAGGCACACTTTCAAATGATATTTTACTGAAATCGAACTTAAATTCTACAAGGCATCGATCTGTGTTTTTTTTCCGAAAGAAAGACTTTCTCTTATGTTCATTGATGACTGGTTTTACGTGCTTTCATAGCCTTAGACACTATTTAATCTCGTTATTACTAGGTTGCCGTACTCACATTACTCCTTGCACCCTTGTGTGCAGATACATGTGTTGGTTCCGAGTGCTAGTTTCCTTCCTTGTCTCTTGGAGCGGAGTTGGGATTTTGAGGTATCCGGCGTCCACAACTTTCTCTTTTCCGTTCCTTATTCTTGTATTAGCTTCTTGTTCCTAGAATGGACGTAGTACGAAAATAGAGTTTATTATGTATTATTCGTAAATGCTCAGGACGGGTTGCCTCTAGGTTTTGGGGCAGTGTTTAGACTATTTCATTTTGTTTTGTTTTGTTGCTTATATTGTGAAATATAATGGATTTTATGAAATGTTGGAACGATCTTGAAATTTATGAAAAGTATTATGTTGATACGTGATTGCTTGGCTAGCCTAGTAATATGATAGGCGCCATCACGACCAGCTTAGGATTTTGGGTCGTGACAAGTTAGTATCAGAGCCTAGGTTACATAGGACTCACCGGTCATGAGAAGGTTTAGTAGAGTCTTGCGGATCGGTACAAAGATGTCTGTACTTATCTTCGAAAGGCTACGGAACCCTTAGGAAAACTTTCACATTCTTGAATTCTATCATGCAAATAATTTGATTCTGGAAATCTAAACTCCTGTTGTGTCATTCTCTCACAGATGGTGAGGACACGCGCTATCGATCAGGGTGACAATATGCAAACTAGGCTAGCAAGAGCTCGAGGTCGAGGTCGAGGCCGTGGTAGAGGTAGGGGACCAGTATGAGAAGCAGTCGGGGTAGTACCCATGGATCCACCTATTATTCAGGATCAGGTCCCCACCGCAAATGTTCCAGCGGGGCAAGCTCGGGCACCGGCAATGCCTATTGTGATTCCGGGTCTTCAAGAGACCCTATCTCATATTTTGACTGTGTGCACTAGTCTCCTCAGGCAGTCGCTATTTCTACTATTGCTGCTACATCTCAGGCCGTGGGAGGCACTCTGACTCTAGCTGAGTAGGTCATTCAGGGGCTTCAGAAACCGGGGGCAGCTCCAACCCAGCCAGTTGCACAGGTTCAGGATTTTGTGATTCCAGTCATGCCAGTTGACAAGTAGCATAGGTTGGACAGATTTGGTAATCTTTAGCCTCTGACATTTAGTGGTGTTGAAGGCGAGGATGCCCAGGGTTTCTTAGACAAGTTTTAGAGGATTCTTCGCATTGCAGGGATACTGGAGACCAGTGGGGTTTCGTTTACTACCTTCTCGTTCTCAGGGGCTGCTTTTACTTAGTGGGAGTCTTATGAGAGGCGTAGGCCTATTGGTGCAGCACCCCTCACTTGGCAACACTTCTCCACTATCTTCTTGGAGAAGTATGTTCTCCAGTCTCAAAGAGAGGAGCATCGTAGGCAGTTTGAGCATCCGTGTCAGGGTGAGTTGCCCGTGACGCAGTATGAGATGCAGTTTTCATAGTTAGCTTGTCATGCTTCAGAGTTGGTCCCTACTGAGAGGGAGAAGATCAGGAGGTTCGTGGATGGCCTCACTTATAAGATTCATATTTTGATGACTAGAGAGAGGGTATCAGGTGCTACTTTCGAGCAGGTTATTGATATTGCTCGGGACATTAAGTCAGTTCACCTTCAGGAACAAGAGGAGAGAGAGTCCAAGAGGCCTCGTGGATTTGGTAGTAATAGTGGTGCTCCTCCCAGAGGACAATATCTACAGAGTAGGGGCCTCCCATTTAGGCCCCCTCAGCCAGCTCGCCCAGCTTATAGTGGTGCATCATCGGGGCAAGGTCCTTGCAGCTCTCATCCGGGTCATTCTTCATTCAGTGCTCTTCCAGCTTAGTTCCTCCAGAGCATCATCAGTTCAGGTTTCCTCTAAGGATGGTTCATCTTGTGGCTATCCTGGTGCCATGGGTTCCCTTCAGTCCCCGTCTCCACCTCCAGGGAGTTGTTTTGAGTGTGGGGAGTTTGGGCATGTGTGGAGGAAGTGTCTTCGTCATCTTGGTGGTTCATCTCAGCAGAGGAGTCAGCCCTCGACTTTAGATCCAGTTACTTCACCACCCGCCCAGGCAGCTAGGGGTGGAGGTCATACAGCTAGAGGCCGCCCTAGAGGGGGAGGTCGACCAGGTAGAGGTCAAGCTCGTTTTTATGCACTTCCAGCCAGGACAGATGCTATGTCTTCCGATGCAGTGATCCCAGGTATTATCTCAGTCTTTCACCGAGATGCTTTGGCCCTATTTGACCCTAGTTCAATGTATTCCTATGTTTCCTCATATTTTTCACATTTTCTGGATGTGCCCCGTGAGTCCCTAGTTACATCTGTTAGTGTGCCGACTCTGGAAGGCGATACCTTTTTTGTGGACCGTGTATATCAGTCGTGTGTGATGTCTATTGGGGGTTTGGCAACACGAGTAGACCTGCTATTGCTTAGCATGGTTGATTTTCATGTGATATTGGGCATGGATTGGCTATCTCCGTGTCATGTTGTTCTTGATTGTCACGCTAAGACTGTGACCTTGGTGATGTCGGGAGTTCCGAGAGTTGAATGGAGGGGTTTCTATTGAGTATGTCCCTACCAGGGTGATTTCTTACCTGAAGGCCCAGCATATGGTAGAAAATGGGTGTTTATCGTATTTTGCTTTTGTGAAGGATGTCAGTGCTGAGACTTCCAAAATTGATTCTATTCCTGTGGTCCGTTATTTTTCGGATGTGTTTCCTGTTGACCTGCCAGGCATGCATACTGACAGGGATATTGATTTTGGTATTGATCTAGTGGCAGGCACTCAGCCTATTTCTATCCCACCTTATCGTATGGTACCAACGGAGTTGAAGAAATTGAAAGAGCAGCTTCAGGAACTCCTATTAAGTCGTTCATTCAACCTAGTGTGTCACGTTGGGGTGCGCCTGTGTTGTTTGTAAAGAAGAAGGATGGTTCCATGAGGATGTGTATTGACTACAGGCAGTTGAACAAGGTTACAGTCAAGAATAAGTATCCTTTTCTTCGTATTGATGATTTCTTTGACCAGCTTCAGGGAGCCAGAGTGTTCTCTAACATTGATTTGAGATCCGGGTATCATCAACTAAAGATTCAGAATTCTGATATTCCCAAGACATCTTTCAAGACTCGTTATGGTCATTTTGAGTTTATGGTGATGTCTTTTGGGCTGACCAATGCCCCAACGGCATTCATGAATTTGATGCACAACATGTTTCAACCATATCTGAATTCTTTTGTCAAAGTGTTCATTGATGACATCATGGTATATTCTCGTAGCCAGGAGGAGCACGCTCAACATTTGAGAGTTGTGCTGCATAGATTGAGGGAGGAGAAACTTTATTCAAAGTTCTTCAAGTGTGAGTTTTGTCTTGGCTCAGTAGCTTTTTTGGGGCACGTGGTGTCCAGTGAGGGTATTTTGGTTGATCCAAAAAAGATAGAGGTGGTGCAGAGTTGGCCCAGACCGTCTTTAGCTACAGAGATTAGGAGCTTCCTTGGTTTGGCAGGATATTACCGTCGCTTTGTGAAGGGGGTTTCTTCTATTGCTTCATCCTTTACCAGATTGACCCAGAAGGGTGCTTTATTCAGGTGGTTGGACGAGTGTGAGGAGAGCTTTCAGAAGCTCAAGACTGCATTGACCTCAGCTCCTGTGTTAGTATTTCCATCACCTTCAGGTTCTTATACCGTGTATTGTGATGCCTCGAGGATAGACATTGGTTGTGTTTTGATGCAGGTGGGTAGGGTGAATACCTACGCCTCGCACCAGTTAAAGACTTATGATAAGAATTATCTCGTGCATGATCTCGAGCTAGCATCCATTGTTCACACCTTGAAGATTTGGCGTCATTATTTGTATGGGGTACGTTGTGAGGTTTTCACTGATCACTGTAGTCTGCATCACCTGTTTAAGCAGAAGGATTGGAATTTGCTCAGAGGAGATGGATGGAGCTTCTCAAAGACTATGATTGTAAAGACCCGTAAAATTGCATGTCTAAAATAATTCCCGAATATGTCCCCGTGTTGTTATAAATGTAGAAGTTCTTAAAACGGACCCTTTTTGAAGTAAAAAGTACCCTGGGACTTCAAACATAAAATTTATCAAAATTGTGTTGTTATGCGACTATGCGATCGCATAATAGGTATGCGGACCGCATAATGGTCGCATACATGGACAGCCTGTTGTCCAATTTAAGGATAGCTATGCGGCCCAAGATACAATCGCATTTTGGGTATACGGACTGCATAGCTGTCGCATCCTTCAACCTCCATTTTTGCGGAGGAGGTTATGTGACGCACTATGCGATCGCATAACATGTATGCGGACCGACTAATGGTCGCATACCAAGGCAGTCCGGTTCCCATTTTGGCCCATTTGAGGGCCAACTATGCGACAGGAATGCGAACCGCATAGAAGGAATGCGATCGCATTCCTGATCGCATTTCCTCCTTCGGGGATTTTAAAATTCTAATTTTTGCACCCGACCCCCAGTTTAATAAAACACCCCTCCCCTTCATTTTTAGCATGCATCTGAACAAAAATAGAGAGAAGTGAGTGTGGGTTCTAGAGAGAGAAGTCCCCATCTTCCCCAAATTTATTCTTCAAACATCACTCAGGCCCGAAAATTATTGAGTAATCTTTATCTTCTTCACTTTAAGAGGTAAGTCCCCACCCCATTTCTTTTTAATTCTCAGGTTTTAGCTAAAAAGGGGCAGAACATATGGGCTAATTGGGAAAACAAGAGATAAGACTTGCATGCATGTGAATAATCCTCCATAAGCTAGTAAAGGGAAACATGTTTGGGTAATTATTCACAAAAGGGGGGGGTGTATTCTAAGGGGGTCACAAAGTGTTCGATAAAATGCCTAAATGAGTTCGCGTTATGTTCATGGTTCCTAATTCTAAGTGAAATATGTTACATTGTGGAATAGATTGACGGTGCTAGACGGTCCGGTGATTTGTGATAAAAAAATTAAANCACATAGCGTTCGATAAAATGCCTAAATGAGTTTGAATTATGTTTATGGTTCTTAATTCTAAGTGAATTATGTCACATTTTGGGATAGATTAACGGTGCTAGACGGTCCGGTGATTTGTGATAAAAAAATTAAAGGTGATTCTGATTCTAGGTATGTATGGCTAACTTTAATCTTCATAGAGCCATCTTGTTGGTGTCCGAGCATTCGGTATGAGTTTCTTGCTGAGTACATGTGAATTGATTGTCCGGTTATGTTGAGGTGTAAGATTTCATTTTCTGATTTTCTTAGTCGATTACCATGTTAAGTGAAAATGTGAAAGGTGATTCCTTTGTGATTACTCCATCATGTGCAAGGTTCGTTAAATGATTGAATATGTTGGTATGAAAGAATGGTAACGATCCCAAATGTGTGAATGTATCTAAGTGCTAAGGGTTGTGTAACAAGTGATGAAAATGAGTTATGAATTGATTTAAATGAACTAAATGACCATGGCAATATCGTATATGACTCATTGTTTGGAAAGGTTTATTGTGGCTTGATTTCATACGGATTTTTGGACGTAATGAATTTGTATTCTTGTTGATGAAAATCTTTGTGATTGAATTAATGGTTGACAAAGACTCTTGTGAACATATGATTGTTTGGTTGTTATGAAATTGCACTCTTGATGATATGAATTCTTGTGATTGGATTGTGGCTGTTATTGTTGCTATGAAATGTGATTGTCCAGTGGGATCGGGTTGCGCACTGCAACAGAATAAATAAGGTTGATGTGAGAAGAAATAAGGGTGGAATGTGAATTATATGGTGGGATTAGGTTGCACGCCGCAACAGAATGTAATAAGGCTGAAATGTGATTGTCCGATGGGATCGGGTTGCACGCCGCAACAGGAAGTAATAAGGGTGGATTGTTGAGAAGGAATAAGGGTGGAATATGATTGTGTTGAAATAAGAATCTGTGAAACTCTCAATTGTGTTTGCTTCTGTATTTGTACACTATTTGTTGGTTCCTTTAACTATCTCCTATCTGTGTATTGTTTGATTTTACTTAGAGTAAAGTTTGTTCATACATACTAGTACTATTCAATGGTAATAACGTCCCTTTTACCGGGGGCGCTACATATTTTATATGGATGTAGGTGTTTCATAGCAGGTAGCTCAGCCCGCCGTTAGTGGTGCCTCCTTTTCATCTTTTCAGCAGTTCTTGTGAGCCCCATTTCCTCTCGGGGCCGTGTGTGGACTATATCATTCTCTTTTGCTTATGTTGATAAAGGTATAGTAGGGGCCTTGTTACCGGCAAGTTTATGTAAAATTCCTAGTACTCTTAGAGCCTCCGTAGACACTGTGTGGGTTGTATATACATATATTTTGGGCGGTAGTAGTACTCACTTGTAATTGTGGATCGCATCGGAAATATTGTATGTAACTTGTATGTTTTGGATTATCAATTGTTGAAAATTAAAAGAGGAAAACGAAATTATGTTATAAATTGCACTTGAAATCTAAATTGGCTACTTCATGCGGAACAATGTATATTATGAACACGGGGTAATACGTTGGGTAGGAAAGGCAATCCCGGTCCGCTTGACTGGGCTCATCCGGTTAGGCATCGGTCTCGTCCCTCGATTTTGGGGCGTTACAAACTTGGTATCAGAGCCTAAGGTTTTTAATGTGTCCTAGGATGTCTCGGAGCCGTGTCTAGTAGAGCCCTTCTTATCGGTATGTTGTCGACCACATCTATAATTAGGGGACTGCATGGACATTTAGGAAAATACCCTTTTATTGTTACTCTGTATCGTGCGATGAAGTGGAAGGTGATAATATCTTTATCCAACTCGTGCATTGTCCTAATTTTCAATAAATGGCACCCAAGAAGAGAGCCCGACTCGGCCTAGAGGCCAATACCACCCCAAGTGTGGCCATAAATTCCTTATCGGATGGTGCGGGTGAGAGTGATTCCACAACCCTGAATCTGCCTGACCCTTCCATTCCAAGCCAATCTGTTCCAATTTCTGCTTTGGCGGAGGGTGCCACAGTCCCTCCCGCTAATGTTGCTGATCCTTCCTCAGTCCCAGCTTTCGGTCCCGGTACTTCTGAGGGGGACCATAGGGGAGCTATTCAGATGTTGACTCAGCTAGTGGCCTGTCAGGTCCAAAGATCACATGGTGCCCCTGCTTCCTCTAGCGAGCAAGGGGATTCTTCGGGTTCCAGAGTCAACCGGTTTTTGCGGTTATCCCCTCCAGAGTTCACAAGCACCGACCTAGAGGCCGATCCTCAGGATTTATAGATTAAATGTACAAGAATCTTCGGGTTATGAGGGCTACTGAGATAGAGGGAGTTGAGTTAGCTTCCTATCGTCTGAAGGGAGCGGCATATTCATGGTTCGAGATGTGGGAGAGTTCATTTTGAGAGGGGAGCCCTCCGGCGAGGTGGGTCGAGTTTGTAGATGCTTTCATGGATCATTTCTTGCCTGCCGAGATTATGGCAGCCTGTGTTGCAGAGTTTGAGGTCCTTAAGCAAGGTAACATGAGTGTGTGGGAGTACCATATGGAGTTTGTGCGCTTGTCCAAGTATGCTACCCACATGATGCTGACTATGGAGGCCATATTTTGTCAGTTTGTTCAGGGCCATGGTCCCTTGGTTGTCAATGAGGCTGCTATAGCCTCTTTGGACTAAGATATGAACTGTGGGAAGATTGTGGGATTCGCCCAGGCTACGGAGGCCCGGAAATTAAAGATAAGAATGGAGAGAGAGAGCAGTAGTAGGGCCCGGTCAGCGGGCAACCCTGGGAGTTCGGTCGGAGGTGTGAGATCAGCCCTTGGGAGAGGGTCATCAGGACTATCTCAGTCATATGCTCAGTCCACGGCCAGTGCACCGCCATCAGGGCACAACTATCAGTAGAGAGGTCATTTTTGACCAGGTGCAGAAAATAAGAGGTTCCATTAGTCGGGTCGTTCAGGTGGGAGGTTCCAGCAGCAGCGGAGGGCTCCATATCCTAAGTGTGAGAGGATCCTTTCTGAGCCATGTAACCTGGATATCCCGGTATGCTATAGATGCGGAGTGAGGGGCCATGTTCAGCGAGATTTTCGTGCGCCTAGTCAGGGCACAGGTAGGGGTACTGCTCAGCTATCCAGTTCATCAGCTGCTATGTCTTCGGCATGCCCTCCAGCACCAGGAGGGCGCGGTGCAGCTAGGGGTAGAGCACAAGGTGAAGAGAGACCCAGTCGAATCTATGCTTTGAGTGGTTGCTAGAGTACGGAGGCTTCTCCAGATGTTGTCACATGTATTCTGACTGTTCAATCACATGATGTTTATGCTCTTATTGATCCCGGATCTTCATTGTCATATGATACTCCATTTATTGCTTATAGTTTTGGGGTAGAACCCGAACAACTTCATGAGTCGTTCTCAGTGTCGACTCCGATTGGTGATTCTATTACGGCCGCGCGAGTCTATAGGAATTGTGTTGTCATGGTGTGTGGTCGAGATACCACGACCAATCATATTGAGCTAGGAATGGTGGATTTTGATGTTATCATGTGGATGGATTGGCTCTACTCATGCTTTGCTAAACTCGACTTCCGAACCAGAATTATCACGCGCAAGTTTCCTAATGAACCAGTTATTGAATGGAAAAGGGAATAATGTTGTCCCGAGGGGTAGTTTTATTTCCTATCTTAAGGCCTCCAAGATGATCAGGAAGGGGTGCATCTATCATCTGGTCCGGGTTGGGCACACCACTTCAAAGGTGTCTGCTCCCGAGTCCATGCCGGTCGTAAATGAATTTCTTGGAGTATTTCCGGACGAGCTTCCTGGGATTGTGCCAGATAGAGAGATCGATTTTGGGATTGATGTATTGACAGATACGCAGCCAATATCTACTCCACCTTACAGAATGGCGCCAACAGAATTGAGAGAGTTTAAAGAACAACTGAAAGATCTATTAGAAAAGGGTTTCATTCGGCCAAGTGTGTCGCCTTGGGACGCACCGGTTCTTTTTGTCAGAAAGAAGGATGGATCGCTTCAAATGTGTATTGATTATCGACAGCTCAACAAGGTCACCATAAAAAAAAATACACATTGCCTCTGATAGATGATTTATTCGATCAATTGCAAGGTGCTAGGTTTTTCTCCAACATTGATTTATGGTCCGGGTATCACGAGTTAAAGATCAGGGAGCATGATATTCCTAAGACCGCCTTCAGTACTCGTTATGGGCACTTTGAATTTTTGGTCATGTATTTTGGGCTAACCAACACCCCAGTAGCTTTTATGGATCTTATGAATCGGGTTTTCAAGCCATTTCTTGACTCTTTCGTGATAGTTTTCATTGATGACATCCTTGTTTATTTGTGAAGTTGGGACGATCATGTTAATCACCTCAGGGGAGTTCTGCAGACTCTTCATAAGCAAGAGTTGTATGCAAAGTTTTCAAAATGTGAGTTTTTCCTAGAATCAGTCACCTTTTTTGGCCATGTTGTTTCCAGGGAAGGGATTCGGGTTGATCCCCAAAAGATTGCAGCGGTAAAGAATTGGCCTAGACCAACGACCCCGAAAGAGATTCACAGTTTCTTGGTAGCTGGGTATTATCGGAGGTTCGTGGAGGGATTTTCCACCCTTGATTCCCCATTGACTAAGCTGACGCAGAAAGTAATTAAATTTCAGTGGTCCGATGCTTGCGAAAAGAGCTTCCAGGAATTGAAATCGAGATTGACTTCGGCGCCAGTGTTGACCTTGCCAGAAGGTTCACAGGGATTCGTGGTTTATTGTGACGCTTCGAGAGTTGGTTTGGGGTGTGTATTTATGCAATGTGGTAAAGTTATAGCGTATGCTTCAAGGAAGCTCAAAAAGCACGAGAAGAATTATCCGACGCATGATTTGGAGCTCGCAGCAGTTGTGTTTGCGTTGAAAATCTGGCGGCATTATCTTTATGGGGTCCATGTGGACGTGTTCACAGACCACAAGAGTCTTCAGTATTTATTCAAGAAGAAGGAGTTGAACTTAAGGCAGCGGAGGTGGTTAGAATTGCTCAAAGATTATGATATGAATATTTTTTACCATCCAAGGAAGGCGAATGTGGTAGTTGATGCTCTTAGTTCGAAATCCATGGGTAGCTTGGTA
The DNA here is from genome assembly GCA_005239495.1 of Nicotiana undulata. Taxonomy (NCBI): domain Eukaryota; kingdom Viridiplantae; phylum Streptophyta; class Magnoliopsida; order Solanales; family Solanaceae; genus Nicotiana; species Nicotiana undulata. The sequence continues at coordinate 43,482 of ML281595.1, forward strand.
CATTTGGTGGCCGGCCAAAGGCCTTTGGCTCGGGAGGTTTATCAGTTGGCCAGTCTTGGGGTCTGTCTTTCGGCCTCAGATGAGGGGAATGTCGTGGTATGTAATGGAACAGAGTCTTCGCTTGTAGCGGAAATCAAGGAAAAGCAATTCAGAGATCCAGCATTGGTACAGTTGAGAGAGGCAATTTTGAATCACAAGACGTCAGCACTTTCACTCGGCAATGACGACGGTGTCTTGCGGTGTCATGGGAGGCTATGTGTTCCGAATGTTGATAATCTTCTGGAGAGGGTAATGGCAGAGGCTTATAATTCCAGGTATTCTTTTCACTCAGGTTCTACGAAGATGTATCGTGATATCAAGGAGATTTATTGGTGGAATTGTATGAAGAGAGGTGTGGCGGACTTTGTGGCTAGGTGTCCGAATTGTCAGCAAGTGAAGGCCGAGCATCAGAGGCCCGGTTGGTTGGCGCAGCTTATGGAAATACCGATGTGGAAATGGGAAATGATCAATATGGACTTTGTGGTAGGGTTACCCGCACTCAGCGCAAGTTCGACTCAATTTGGGTAATAGTAGATTGACTCACAAAGTCGGCGCATTTCTTGCTAGTCAAGTCCACCGATACTACAGAACAATACGCTCAGTTGTATATCAAAGAACTAGTCGGAATCCATGGCACTCCAGTTTCTATTATCTCGGATCGAGGAGCCTAGTTAACAACTAACTTTTGGAGGAAATTTCAGCAAGATTTGGGTACTCAAGTAAATATCAACACAACTTTCCACCCACAGACGGACGGTCAAGTGGAGCGGACTATTCAGACGCTTGAAGATATGTTGTGGGCTTGTGTTTTAGATTTCAAGGGTAGCAGAGATGATCACTTGCCGCTTATAAAGTTTGCTTACAATAACAATTTTCATGCTAGTATTCAAATGGCCCCATTTGAGGCATTGTACGGTAGGAGGTGTGGGTCTCCAATTGGATGGTTCAAGGTTGATGAGGCGGAACTGCTAGGACCAGATCTTGTGCATCAAGCTATGGAAAAAGTTAGAGTCATTCAGGAAAGGATGAAAACTGCTCAGAGTCGTCAAAAATCCTATGCGGATGTTCGTCGTAGAGATTTGGAGTTTCAAATAGATGATTGGGTATTCTTGAAGGTGTCTCCCATGAAGGGGGCGATGCGTTTTGGGGAAAAAGGGGAATTGAGCCCAAGGTATGTCGGGCCATATCGGATCGCTCAAAGGATAGGGAAAGTAGCATATAGGCTGGAATTGCCCTCTGAAATGTCATTAAGGCATCCAGTGTTTCATGTGTCCATGCTAAAGAAGGTAATTGGAGATCCAGCTGCCATCGTGCCAGTTGAGACCGTTGAAATTAAATAAGAATTTTTGTATGAGGAGGTTCCGGTTGCTATTCTTGATAGGCAAGTCCGTAGAATAAGAAACAAAGAAATTGCTATTGTTAAAGTGTTATGGCGAAGTCAGCAAGTCGAGGAAGCCACATGGGAAGCGGAAAGTGAAATGAAAGAAAAATATCCCCATTTGCTTAAACAAGTTTAGTAGTGATCGTGAGAGCTTCCATCTCTATGCAATTATATGTTGTGTCAAATTTTGTGCAAAAAGCACCCCATTCCCCCCCTAATTGCCCTACTCTTGTAACATCTCAAGTTATGCCATATCTGTGTATGTTGTGATTATTTGGGTAATGTGCAACTCCTTGAAGTAAGCTAAATTATGTGCAATTCATGTGATAGTTAAATGATATGCAAGTTGTGGTGTTAACTGAACTATGTATAGCATGTCGAAGTAATTGAATTAAATACACTTTGATGATATAACTGAATTATGTGCAAGTTGTTGGAGTGATTGAAAATGTGTGAAATTGGTTAACAATGTGTTTCGGGTAGGGCTGTGCACGGATCGGATTGGATCGGATTTAGCACATTTTGGATTCGGATTTCGGATTTCGGATTCTAGAAAATGCAATCCGAATCCGATCCGAATTATATCGGATCGGATTCGGATTTTAAAGTTTGGATCGGATCGGATTTCGGATCGTAAATGCCTCAATGTTGCAAACTAATATGTATATTTTTTTTGTAAAAGAGGCAATGCATTAAGAAAAATTCATGTTTATACAATTATGAGAGTACTATGGTGCCAATATAGCTAACTCTAGCAATTGTAAAGGTAATAACTTGGAGGAAGATGTAAAGAAAGTACTGACTATCCGAAATTAAAGTGTAGTATTTATACATTGCCTAATAATTTCGGATTTCGGATCGGATCGGATTAAAATATACCAATCCGAATCCGATCCGAAATCCGAAATTTTTATAAACACAATCCGAAATCCGGTCCAATCCGAAATCCGAAATCCGAAATTGAATGGATCGGTTCGGATTTCGGATATCCGATCCAAATGAACAGCCCTAGTTTCGGGGGCTCTCTGACAGGTAAATAGGCCTAATTACAAAGGAAACTCCGGCAAAATTTTCAAATAAAATATCGGAGTTAGTGAAAATTGGGGGTTAGCATATCGTGTTGTCCAAAATGGTTCCCCCGATCCTCATTCGAGGACACATGATTTTAAGTGGGGGAGGATGTAAGGACCCGTAAAATTTCATGTCTAAAATAATACACGAATAGGTCCCCATGTTGTTATAACTGTAGAAGTTCTTAAAAACGGACCCTTTTTGAAGTAAAAAGTACCCCGGGACTTAAAACATAAACTTTACCAAAATTGATTTGTTATGCGACGCACTATACGATCGCATAACATGTATGCGGACCGCATAATGGTCGCATACCAGGGCAGTCCGGTTCCCATTTTGGCCCATTTGAGGGCCAACTATGCGACAGGAATGCGGACTGCATAGCAGGAATGTGATCGGATTCTTGATCGCATTTCCTGCTTCGGGGCTTTTAAAATTCTAATTTTTGCACCCGACCCCCAGTTTAATAAAACATCCATCCATTCATTTTGAGCATGCATCTGAACAAAAATAGAGAGAAGTGAGAGTGGGTTCTAGAGAGAGAAGTCCACATCTTCCCCAAATTGATTCTTCAAACATCACTCAGGCTCGAAAATTATCGAGTAATCTTCATCTTCTTCACTATAAGAGGTAAGTCCCCACCCCATTTCCTTTTAATTCTCAGGGTTTAGCTAAAAAGGGGTAGAACACATGGGCTAATTGTTAAAATAAGAGATAAAACTTGCATGCATGT